>JANAVB010000999.1:1292596-1549892 GCA_029216955.1 Iris pallida | reverse complement strand
TATATATATATATAAAATATATAGATATATATATATATATATATATATATATATATATATATAGATATATATATATATAATATATATATATATATATATAAAGGTTTAACCAAAGTCAAAATTGAAAATTTTAAGCAAACACACCACAGCACACCAACAGCAAGCATTACTATCAAAACCGAGCCCTTTGCAAACCACCGACCCTTTCAGCAAAGCGAAACGACCCCTTCATAATATAATATATATTATATATATAGTATATATATATATATATTAATATATATATATATAAATATATATATATTTATATATATATACATATATATATACATATATATATATAAATAAAATAAATAAATTATATATATATATATAATATATGTGTGTGTGTGTGTGTGGGTGTGTGTGTGTGGTGTGTGTGTGGTGTAGAGAGAGAGAGAGAGGAGAGATTTATTTTAGCAAAACCCCAACCCTAGCCGCCAACCCCAGGACCCCGACCTTCCCGACTACCTGCGCATCGCCCTAGCTGCCAGAAACGACAGCCATCACGGTCAAACTCGCGCGGGACAGAGTATTGCAGCAACAATATGCTTGTAAAGAGCCAACTTCGGAAATAGATTTCTCCTTCCTCCCTCAGTTGTTTTGCGAACCACTTGGTCAGGTATGATCCTAACATATACTATTAATTCCCTTCAAAAAGTTCATGCCGATTTGCATCATGCGACGAAAAACGAGTTCCAAAATTGAGAAAAACTTGATTTTTTGGACGTTAGAAATTGCCCGAAATCCCAACTTTGTGGCCAATTTGCGACCAGCGCGTTGCGAGTTTTCAAAATCGGTTTGAAGATACTTATAGACAACCTATAGGGCTTTAAAACCCTTTTGTAGAATTAAATTTTATGTACTGTACAGAAAGTTATTGGTGGGTGAAGTTGGAGAAAAAAACTATTTTCAAAAACTGAATTTTTAGAAAAATTATCCCGATACGCCATCCGTCCCGTCGATTCGGCGCGACATGGTCACGAACCGAAGGTATCAAAAGGTGCGTATCGACTTCATGGAGTGTGGGCTTTGACGAAATTCAAATTGGTTGTGTGTGCGCGACGAATTTGATGTGTATCCGTCAAAATTCACCATACGACCTTTTGCAAATTTATTAATTACTTTGTACAGTTCGTCATATCGAGATGAAACTTGCGCCAATAGGACGTATCATTTTCTGGTCCTGTATGTCAAGTTTGATTCGATTCTGAGAAGGTCGACCGGAACGCTATTTTGGCAGGCCCGCGAGACCCGATCCAACGGACAATTTGTGCACGGCCCACCAGAATCCAACTTTGGACATACGGTTGGATTCGTCTCATTATATCGGATCTGTAGACATATAGTTTGATGACTTTAGAGGACTGTAGGTTCTGGCATGTTTTCGGTGCAAAGTGGGTCCAACGGTGGACACCATTTGATCCAAAATTATCGTTTTGCCCCTGTGTCAGAATTGGACTTATGGATAGGCGTTTCTAGCTAATTTGACCATTCTGAGAACGTTAGTAATGTATGTTTTAGCATTCGAAGACAGTTGTACGAGTTGATCGTTCATGGCTCATTGAGTGGGTTATAATTCGATTTTTCAGCTCGGACAACAGGCAAGTACATTCTCTGATAGTTTTCATTGCTTTGATATCTACTATATCGATTCAGTTGTAGTGTTATACTTGATTCCCGACACGAGGATACACGGACTAGTATACATTGAATCTGTCATGAGATGGCATTCCAGTTTACCTGGTATATGAGTACATTGTTCGATATGTTTCTTGTACTTATGGACACCGATTTGGGAGTGGACTGGCCCCTGCGCTTCGAATCTCGTGTCATGACCTGTCATGTCTGGATTCATTATACTACTCGAGGATGGGGAGTTATTAGAGGTTATGTGATCATACCCCTACTGTTTATTACATGTGCATAGCTCCACCCTCACCATACGTAGGGTGTAGCATGGCCTTATACTACTTGTGCATAGCTTTCTTTTGGCCGGCCTGATCCCTTACTATTATACTACCTGTGCATCGTCGGTCAAATGGAACAGCTGATCTTGACCGAAGCCGATCACATAACGCTCTAATATCTTATGGCACTTTCTTTTTCGTTTACATCATACCTCAGATTACTTTCTTTTGTTTATATTCCAGTTTATCTTATATCTCACACATGACATGTATCCAGTTCTTGTACTGTTTTACTTTCACTCTTGACATTATCTTATATTTATTATGATTGTCCCTTATAGTATTGTCAATTCACATGGAACTATGTTGGTGTTTGTACTTACTCATATCCTGACAGGATAAACCCCATTGTTTTTCAGAGGATTTAGATGCAGACTGCTCGACCTACTACGGGTTTGGCATAGATGGAGCCTACGACCAGGACCAGCCTGTGGACCCGGTGCTCGTAGAGGACGCACGCCAGTAGTGACCTAGTTTAGATTTTGTCTTGATTATATTCCAGTTTGATAATTTGAGACTTGTAGTATTTATTTTGGGATATTGTTTTATGTCTTGGTTTCTGAACTTGTGATTGCGACTCAACGTTGTTTCAGACTATTTATCTCATCTTTATCTTTATCTTTATCATCGTGTTTATCTTCCTTAGAATTATGTGATTGAGTTGTGGTTATATTCCTCCGTACGGAGATGACAGGTTATATTATTGTGTCTTAGATTCTATATATTCTAGATGACTTTTGCAGTGTTCTACCGTCGATACTGCGGCGTAGGCTGGACGTACCCACGTGCTCATGCCCCTAAACAGGGTGCGGGTCGTGACATATTTTTATGGTGGCCCATGCAGGTTAGAGTCGCAACTAGTACGATTTAGTAATGGTGCTCGACTTAGAGTGCTAATTACGAACCTGCTGTTAGGATACAGGTTTTAGGTTATGATAGGAGTTACTCAATCACATATTAGAAAAACTCCAATCTTTTGATTTCCATGACAAACTCTTCTTGCATTTCGAAATAAATTGTCCTTCCTTGATGAAATCCTATCATGTGCCATATTGATTTCTTTGCTTGAATCTGTCTCCAGGATGACAATGACTCGAGCTCAGGCAGCTAGATCCAGTGCAGCACCGGAGAGGTCTGATCCGTCATAACCTATTTTTCTGACTGAGAGAGCTGCGGATCAGGAGATTGACCCTACTGTCCCTGCTGTTCCAGATGTAGCAGCAACAGTACTGGGGGGTCTTCTTCCACAAGTCCTGAGGACTGTACCTATTCAGCCGAAGACTCTTCTACCTCCACCTGTATTGCTGATTGACGCTACTCGGATGTTTGCGCTCTTCCAGCAGATGATGGAGGCGCAGCGAGCGCAGGCTGAGGCTTCACAGCGGCAGACAGAGATTTTGAGGCAGAGCATGGAGAATGCGCACCAGTTAGCACTCACCGCTGTAGAGAAGGTGACTGCAGTTCAGACTCAGGGCGCTCCACCCCAGCAACCACAGCAAGCAGCAGGCAAAACCTGGCTCCGTGATAGATTTTAAGAAGATATTTCCTCGGGAATTCAAGGAAACAGAAGGGATCCTGTATGTCGATGATTGGCTAGAGGATGTTGAGCGGAGCCCGGGGTTAGCACAGCTTCCGGAGGGACTATAGGTGTCAGCAGCAGCGAGTCAGTTCTTTGATATCGCTCTGACTTGGTACACACAGACCCTCGCGTGACAGTGACAGGCTTGACATGGGAGAACTTTAAGAAGCTATTCAAGGAGAAATTCTTTCCTGATGTGGCTCTTAGTGCACTGGAAGGCCAGTTTGTAGGACTTGTGCAAGGAAACATGTATGTGGACGAGTATGCGGCGGAGTTCTTCCGTTTGAGCCGGTTTGCCCCAGGCATGGTTCAGGATGCTGGAGAGAAGGCCCGCAAGTTCAGGAGGGGCCTGAACCACGTCGTTAGATCACACACATCTGGGCATCATACTGCGACCTTTGAGGACATTCTGATGGACGCTCAGATTGCAGAGGAGGACTGGGTCCTCAGGCCCAAGAGGAGTAGTGATGCTATGGGTGTTGATTCTAGTGCATGAACGGCCAAGCGACCTCAGACTCAGCAGAGTCCGTTCCACCAGCAGTAGCATCAGCAGCACCAGGCACCAGCACATGTACAACATCAGTAGGGGCAGAAGCAGATTCCATAGTATGCTTTTTATGGGAAGCCGGGGCACATCCGAGAGGTCTGCAGGAAGAGGTAGGGCGTTTGTCTATTCTGTGGAGCGCTCGACCACCAGTTGAGAGATTGTCCTACTCGTCCAGCTCGAGGAGGTCAGGACAGAGCACCTCCTGCTAGAGCTCCAGTGGGACCAGCTGTTCAGCAGAGGGGTCCGCCACTTTCGACCCAGCAGTAACGTTTTACCTAGCATCCGAGGGGAGCAGCTCAGGGTAGGGCGTACGGTCGAGGAGGCCGAGCCCATAACAGACGTGGTGGCAGGTTCTGTTCTACTCAATTCATTTCCTGCATTAGCTTTGTTTGACTCTGGTGCAACGCATAGTTTTGTATCTGTCTCTTTTGCACTTAGACACAATATTATTGTTGAACCACTGAGTAGAACTTGTAAGATTATAACCGGGGAAGGCATTATCCTGGTCAATAATATTTGTAAGGGGCAGAGAGTTACACTGGGACGCCGATATTTGAGTGCATCCTTGCTCGTAATTTCCCTTCCAAGCTACGATATAGTACTCGGTATGGATTGGTTGAGCAGGCACCATGCTAGTATAGACTATAGAGGAGGCAGAGTTTTGTTTAGGCTACCGGGAGAGCCGGAGTTTGAGTTCGCCAGAGGAGAAGCTGAGCCAGGAGATGGTTTCTGTGGAGCTATATTGACGAGGCAGGAATTGCCACATCCATTGATAGCAGGATTCTTGGATGTTTTCCCTGATGAGTTGCCAAGAATGCCGCCAGACAGGGATGTTGAGTTCTCTATAGACTTGGTGCCGGGCGCTGAGCCTGTCTCGTAGCATGTCTATAGGATCAACAACAGTGAGTTAGCAGAGCTGAAGAAGCAAGTCGATGAGCTGTAGGACAAGGGATTCATCAGATCCAGTTCTCCACCTTGGGGCGCACCTGTTCTGTTTGTACCAAAGAAGGATGGGATGGTACGTATGTGTGTCGACTACAGAGTGCTCAACAACCTCACTATCAAGAATAAGTACCCGTTGTCGAGGATTGACGACTTGTTTGATCAGTTGAGCGGTGCAAAGGTATTCTCGAAGATAGACTTAAGGTCTGGTTACTATCAGCTGACAGTGAAAAAGGAGGACATTCCGAAGACGACATTTTTGACTCGGTATGGCCAGTATGAGTTCACTGTTATGCCATTTGGGTTGATCGATGCCCCAGCGGTATTCATGAACTTGATGAACAAGGTATTCCATCAGTACCATGACAAGTTCGTGGTGGTCTTTATAGATGACATATTAATCTACTCGAAGATACCAGAGGAGCACGAGGAACAGCTGCAGATTGTACTAGAGACTCTCAGGAAGGAGCAGCTGTATGGGAAGCTGTCGAAGTACGAGTTTTTCCTGGAGAAGGTAGAGTTCTTGGGTTATATTGTGACCGAGCATGGGATCTCAGTGGACCCAAAGAAGATTTCAGCAGTTGAGTCTTAGTCCACGCCAAACTCAGTTGTAGAGATTCGAAGCTTTTAGGTCTGGCAGGCTATTATCGAAAGTTCGTTCAGGACTTCTTTCGGATTGCAGAGCTAATGACTAGACTCACCAGAAAAGACATGGAGTTGGTCTGGATCGAGGAGTGCCAGACTGCTTTTGATGAGCTGAAGAAGAGGTTGACTGTAGCTCCTATCTTGATGTTGCCATCTGGGACTGGTGGTTTCATGATCTACAGTGACGCTTCTGGAAAGGGCTTGGGTTGCGTTCTTCAGCAGCACGGGAAGGTGATTGCCTATGCATCCAGGCAGTTACCTCCTCATAAGAAAAACTACCCTACCCATGATCTGGAGTTGGCAGTTGTTATCTTTGCTTTGAAGCTGTTGAAGCACTACCTGTATGGAGAGCAGGTTGAGATCTTCACGGATCACAAGAGCTTGAAGTACGTGTTCATCCAGAAGGAATTGAACATGAGACAGAGGCGCTGGCTTGAGCTGATAAAGGACTTTGATATCTTCTTGCAGTACCATCCAGGGAAGGCCAACGTAGTTGCAGATGCCTTGAGCAGGTATCCAGTCTCTATGTATTTGACGGCAGATCATCATCTATTGGCCGATCTAGATAGTTTGGGTATCGAGTTAATCGTTCCGGGGATAGAGGTTCAGATGCGGGGTTTACAGATTCATTCTGCGTTGATGGATAGAGTCAGATCAGCACAGTTTGATGACGTGACCTTGAGGAGCATTAAGGAGCAGGTGCAGGCCGGATTGCTAGACGATTTCTCTATAGCCGAAGATGGGTCGCTGAGGCACGGTACTAGACTGTACATTCCGAGTGGAGAGCTTCGGAAGGAGATTCTGTAAGAAGTGCATCATTTCCAGTACTCTATGCATCCTGGAGCCAACAAGATGTACAGAGACCTAAGGGAGCACGTATGGTGGTATAGCATGAAGCGAGAGGTAGCTCAGTTTGTATCTCGATGCTTAGTGTGCCAGCAGGTAAAAGCCGAGAGACAGAGGCCAGGTGGTCTGCTTCAGCCACTACCTACTCCAGAGTGGAAGTGGAAGCACATCACTATGGAGTTTGTATCTGGACTTCCATAATCTTCAAGAGAAAAAGACGCGATTTGGGTCATCGTTGATAGATTGACCAATAGGTGGGACTATCTACGGAGAAGCTGGCAAAGATGAATGTGCGGCAGATAGTCAGATTACACGGAGTTCCGGTGAGCATAGTCTCGGATTGGGATAGTCATTTCAGTTCCCACTTCTGGAGGAGTTTACATACTTGCTTGGGCACCCAGCTCAAGTTCAGTACCGCGTATCACCCCCAAGACGGACGGTCAGTCGAAGAGGACCATCCAGACACTCGAGGATATACTTTGTACTTGTGTGTTAGACTTCGGGGGATCTTGGGAGGACCATCTTCACCTGGTAGAGTTTGCTTAAAATAATAGCTATCAGGCCAGTATAAAGATATCACCATTTGAGGCTCTATACGGACGGAGATGTCGCGCTCCTTTGTCATGGGACGATGTCAGTGAGAGAGTTTTGCTTGGCCCGGAGATGGTGGTGGATGCAGCAGAGAAGGTTAAGTTGATCAGGGATAGACTTCGGGTGGCTCAGGATAGACAGCGGCATTGGGCCGATAGCCACCAGAGAATGTTAGAGTTGGAGGTTAGTATCAGTTTTTCTGTTTGTGCTTATTTGTGATTGTTTGCTATAGGGTCTTGTATTGAGTCTTGTCTTGTGTCTAGGTTGGCGATATTGTGTTCCTGAGGATTTCTCCAACACGGGGCACGATTCGTTTTGGCCGAGGCGGGAAGCTTAGTCCGTGCTTCATCGGACCTTTCATTATTCTTGGAAGGGTCATTGTAGTGGCCTATCGACTAGACTTGCCGCCTATGCTCGAGAGAGTCAATAACGTGATCCATATGTCGCAGTTGAGGCGGTACGTGGCAGACCCTAGTCACGTATTAGATCACTCCAAGTTAGAGGTGGGGCCTACTCTCCGCTATCCAGATCAGCCTGTGGAGATTCTGGATCGTCGGGAGAAGGTGCTCCAAAACTAAGTTATTCCTTTGGTTCGTATCGCATGGAGGCATTAGTCTCCCGGAGAGTCTACCTGGGAGAGGGAGGACGAGATGCGGGAGCGTTACCCTTATCTCTTCGAGCCTTGAGGTATTTTTTTTCTTTGTCCTTGCTACTGTTATTGTGCTAGTTTACTCTAATTTCGAGACGAAATTTTTTTTAGGAGGGTAGATCTGTCACCCCCATTTTCCTGAATAGGGTTAATATGGTCATTTACATTATTCATTATTTTAATATTATTTAAATATTATTGTTAGTGTTTTTATATTATTAGTTAAATAGGTATTTTATTGATAGAGTTTTTATTTATAAAAGCTTTAATATATTTAATAAATATATAAATTAAAATATTTAGTTTTTGTTTATAAATAAATTCTGATTATATATATATATATATATATATATATATATATATATATATATATATATATATATATATATATATATATATATATAAAGGGGAGAATATTAATGGGTTTATTTTATATAAATAAATATATACGTATATGTGTAAATATATATATAGGTAGGTATGTATGTATGTATGTATGTATGTATATATGTATGTATGTATGTGTGTGTGTGTGTCTATATATATATATATATATATATATATATATATATATATATATATATATATATATATATATATATATATATAAAGGTTTAACCAAAGTCAAAATAGGAACCAAAGTCAAAATTGAAAAGTTTAAGCAAACACACGCACCCATAGCACACCAACAGCAGCAGCATTACTATTAAAACCGAGCCCTTTGCAAACCACCCGACCCTTTTCAGCAAAGCCGAAACCGACCCCCTTCTCATATATATATATATATATATATATATATATATATATATATATATATATATATATATATATATATATATATATAAATAAAATAAAAAAATATATATATATATATATATATATATGTGTGTGTGTGTGTGTGTGTGTGTTAGAGAGAGAGAGAGAGATTTATTTTTAGCAAAATCCCAACCCTAGCCGCTAACACCAGGACCCCGACCTTCTCGACTACCTGCGCACCGCCCTAGCTGCCAGGAACGGCCGCCCATCGCCGGTCAAACTCGCGCGGGACAGAGTATTGCGGCAACAATACTGTTATAAAGAGCCAACTTCGGAAATAGTTTTTCCTTCCTTGCTCAGTCGTTTTGCGAACCACTTGGTCAGGTATGATCCTAACATATACACCTTTAATTTCCTTCAAATAGTTCGTGCCGATTCGCATCATGTGCGACGAAAAACGAGTTCCAAAATCGAGAAAAACTTGATTTATTGGACGTTAGAAACTGTCCCGAAACCCCAACTTTGTGGCCGATTTGCAACCAGCGTATTGTGAGTTTTCAAAATTAGTTTGAAGAGACTTGTAGACAACCTACAGGACTTTAAAACCCTTTTTGTAGAATTAAATTTTATGCACTGTACAGAAAGTTATTGGTGGGTGAAGTTGGAGAAAAAAACTGTTTTTAAAAACTGAATTTTTAGAAAAATTGTTCCGATACGCCGTCTGTCCCGTCAATCCGGACAACGTGGTCACGAACCAAAAGTATCAAAATGTGCATATCGACATCGTGGACGTGTGGCTTTCACGAAATTCAAATTGGTCGCGTGTGCGCGACGAATTTAATGCATATCCGTCAAAATTCACCGTATCGGCCTTTTTGCAAATTTGTCAATTACTTTGTGTATATGCTCGTCATATCGAGACGAAACTTGCGCCAACAGGAATATATCATTTTTCTGGTCCTGTATGCCAAGTTTGGTCCGATTTTGAGAAAGTCGACCGGAACGCTATTTTGGCGAGCCTGCGACCCAATCTAACGGGCGAATTTGTGTACGGCCCACCGAAATACAACTTTGTATATACGGTTGGGTTCGTCTCGTCAAACCGGACCTGTAGACATATAGTTTGATGAGTTTAGAGACAATAGGTTCTGGCATGTTTTTCGGTGTAAAGTTGGTCCAACGGCGGACACCATTTTGACCTGAAATTATCGTTTTGTCCCTGTGTCCAGAATTGGACGTATGGATAGGCATTTCTAGATAATTTGACCATTCTGAGAATATTTGTAATGTCTGTTTCAGCATTAGGAGATAGTTATGCGAGTTGAACGTTCGTGGCTCATTGAGTGGGCTGTAATTTCGATTTTCTTAGCTCAAGACAACAGGTAAGTACAATCTCTGATAGTTTTTATTGCTTTGATATCTACTATATCCGATTCTGTTATATTATTATACTTGATTCCCGACACGAGGATATACGGACTAGTATATATTGAATCTCGTCATGAGATGTCATTCCCGGTTTACCTAGTATATGAGTACATTGTTCGATATTGTTTTCTGTACTTGTATAGACACCAATTTGGGAGTGGGCTGGCCCCCTGCTCTTCGAATCCCGTGTCATAACCTATCATGTCTGGATTCATTATACTACTCGGGGATGGGGAGTTATTATAGGTTATGTGATCATACCCCTACTTGTTTATTACTTGTGCATAGCTCCACCCTCACCACACGTAGGGTGTAGCCTAACCTTATACTACTTGTGCATATCTTTTCATTTTGGCCGGCCTGACCCCTACACTATTATACTACATGTGCATAGTCGGTCAAAGGGAACAGCCTGATCTTGACCCAAGCCGATCATATAACACTCTAATATCTCATGGCACTTTCTTTTTATGTTTACATCATACCTCATATTACTTTCCATTGTTTATATTCCAGTTTTATCTTATATCTCACATATGACATGATATCCAGTTCTCTTGTACTGTTTTACTTTCAGTCTTGACATTTCATCTTGTATTTTATTATGATTGTCTCTTATAGTATTTGTCAATTCACATGGAACTGATGTTGGTGTTTGTACTTGCTCATATCCTGACAGGATAACCCTCGTTGTTTTTCAGAAGATTTAGATACAGATTGCCCGACCTACTATGGGTTTGGCATAGATGGAGCCTACGACCAGGATCAGCCTGTAGATCCGGTGCTCGTAGAGGACGCACCGCCAGTAGTGACCTAGTTTACCTAGATTTTGTCTTAATTACATTCTAGTTTGATACTTTGAGACTTGTAGTATTTATTTTGGGTAATTGTTTTAGGTCTTGGTTTCTGAACTTGTGATTACGACTCAACGTTGTTTCAAACTATTTATCTCATCTTTATTTTTGTATTTATCTTTATCTTTATCATCGTGTTTATCTTCCTTAGAATTATGTGATTGAGTTGTGGTTATATTCCTCCGTGCGGAGATGACAGGTTATATTATTGTGTCTTAGATTCTATATATTCTAGATGACCTTCACAGCGTTCTACCGTCGATACTGCGGCGTAGGCTGGACGTACCCACGTGCTCGTGCCCCTAAACAGGGTGTGGGTCGTGACAAAATCTGATGTCTCTGCGTATTGCTTTCTCGTCCTGATTTTACTGACTTACTTGCAATCATTTCATATATATATATATTGCTTCACATGCTTAGAGTTTAAAAAAATTTAATTGCTAAATATTCTCGTTTAAGTCGTGAGATTTTGGATTCCTTCACTTGTGAAGTACCTTCATAAGTAATCTCAAGAAGTTTCCAAACCTCGTTGGACGTGGCACATGTAGAGACTCTATTGAACTCAGTTTTATTAATAGCATAAAATAAAGCATTGATGGCTTTTGCATCAAGACTAGCTTATTTTTTTTTATTGTCGGTGTATCTATCAAATGGTTTGTCAACTAGAATACCATCTATGGTAATAGGTAGAGGTTTCCTATAACCATTGACTACAATCGACCATAAATCGAAATCAACCTAAAACTAAGATGTATGGTATCAAAGATGTGGCAAAGGGATTGGGTAACAACATTCTATTATTCTGTCGCCGATGTAGCATTTTGATAACGCCAAGACCTTGGAAAGATGGCAAGATGGCAATACGAATGAGAATGGTGGCTGAATTACTTAGTTTTCCTTATCATGCATTATATGTTTCTTCATAGATAAGTTGCATATACTTGCATGGTCATAGACAACTTGTATACAAGGTAGTTCCAAGAACGGTAATCCGCGGCCACGGACCGGTTTACCCTAGGGGAACAAGGATGGCGTCGACGTACTGACATCGGGATTTTGGGACTTACAGTAGGGGCTTGTAATCGCCCACTGAAAGGGGTGCCGAAATCCCAGGGTGTCACGACCCGCACCCTAGAGTGAGGGTACGAGACGTGGGTACATCCAGCCTACGCCGCAGTGTCAGCGGTAGAACGCTGTCCTAGGTCACAACATCTAACAGTTTAAGATAATAACAGTTATACTCCCCGAATGGGGGTGACATAAGGGAATATATCTCAATCACATCTAAGGTAGAATACGATGAGATAGAATGATATAAAAGATGTAAGATCCAAATCTACAGGAAATACAAATAGAGAGAAAGCTAAGTGTCTAGATAAACTCCACTAACATCCAGAAATAATACAGATCCAAATATACAACTCAATCTCCAATACTATGAAATAAGATAAAGATATCTATGGAGCAACAGTCTCTACAGCTAAGGGATCCGACTGGAAGTCCGGATTGCAAGTGTCCTCTAAGGATGTCCCATAGAAAGTATCTAAGCAGGCCTCCTCCTCGTCCTCTGTAAAATTTTCAACAGGTCCAATCAGGACGGGAACGAGTACAACTCATCAAGAAAACTCAAGTAATGACAAAGAACTATAAAGCAGTTATAAACAGTTTTATTGATGAATATGGCAGTTTATATTTAGGTGATAGTATAGAGAAGCAGTAAGATACAAGGAAAGTAAAGTAACTAAAACAAGATAAGAAGGATGGCAATGAAGACTGTAAAATAAATCTAGCTGAACTAAAGTAACATAATAAGTCCAGACAGTAAATGCAAAATAAGTGTAAAACTACTATAAGTCAAGTACGAGATGAATCTAATACAAGATGAATCCAGTACAAGATGATTCTAGATAGTGATCAAGAATCCAGGAGAGCCCAGCTATTCTAACAGTGTGTTTTAAAATATCGGGATTGACATGTGAACGGCTGTAGGTAATACGGCACACCGCACACTCGGCCAAGTGTGGGATGGCTATCGTTCCAGTATAATTCCAAGGGAGTGGTTCCAGTATTTGGGTATGTTCAGATGCCTATTCTAATATTTTTCCGTCCAGCAAGTACAAGTGAATCCAGAATTCGACACGAGAATCGAGATGAGTCCAGCTAAAATATGATGATTCCAGAAATAGATTCTGGAATGATTCCAGTGATTCCAGTAATAGAGGCCAGATAAGTATGGTATGTGTGTTGCATACATGAATCCAGAAATATCCATACGTGTTGTAACTGAGAATCACATAAAACTAACTATAACTGAAGTACAGTAATTGAGAATTAAATGAGAGAACTATCAGAGAATGTACTCGCCTGATACTCTGAAAAGAGTAGTATAATGTCAGATGTCTGCATCGGAGTCACAATGTCCTAAATAGAGCAGTACAGGTTATAATGTGTTTAAAATAAGACAGATGATATTTATGATGCATCTACATGATTTCTAGGCCAATCTAGGTCAAAGTCAACTCTAAGTTAAACCTGGTCAACTGTCTAGGTCAACTAGGTCCAAGTCAAACTTGGTCAACTTTGGTCAACTATGGTCAACCCTTTTTGTCAGCTGAGTCAAAATCTAGGGTAGTCACATGTCTAGTCAACTCTAAGATGTCAAGGTCATCTATCTAGGTCAAACCCTATAACTAACTCAACCATAAGCCATTTCCTACTCTAACTCACTTTAATTCATAATTATATTACATCTCTTAGGATACCATACATGCTATATCATATATACACATTTGAACTATATGCATACCTATTAGTCCTTAACATATATAACTCTCATATATATACTCATATATAATGCATTTCATTTACCCATATATGCATACATAAATGCATTCTAGCATACACATACATATGCATATATAAATGCACTCTAGGATACATACATACATACATGTATATATTACATTATACAATACTGGAATTCATTACATATATATATACATTCATGCATATTACAATGTACATGTGTAGCAGTGTCTATAGGAAAATCAGCGTACATGGCATAACTGAAAAGCTGTGAAGGCTAGAACCTAGAAAACAGTGTAAACATTGATATCAATTTAGTGTATGATATGTAACATGTGCACATTGTGACCCTGTGTGCAGTGTCACATGGAATCAGGAAAAAATCAGTGAGTGTTTAACAAACAGTGTAGTTACAATGTGTGAACCTGGGAAAACAGGAAAAGGTAATAACCTGTGTGCAGTGTCAAAAGGAAACAGGGAATACATTGTGTAAGGCATGTGTGTAGGAAGAAATGAATCTCAGGTTATAGTCTATTCAGTCGGTGCAATGGGAAAACAGGAAATCACGTAACATGTAAATTATTTCAGTTAAAGAGGGAAGGGAATCTCAGGTTTAGGGCTATTCAGTTGGCAGGAAAGACAATCTTAGGTTAAATAGGAAACCATTTCAATACAGTTATATAGGAAAAGGAATTCAGTTCAGCCTTAAGGAGAACCATTCTCAGGTTTTAGAAAAACAGTTCAACCATAGTTCAGCATATTTAAGAGGATAAATTCTCAGTTAACAGTATGAATCAATGCATTCATTCAACTCAGTTATCAAAACTGAAATCATTCAGTTCAGCTATTGAACTCAACAAAATCAGTTCTATTCCACTCGAAATCCAACACAATGTCAAAATCTCATTTTCAAACCAAAAGTCTAATTCGAATGCAACATTTAAGCTAAACATGAGCTAGAAATATGTGGGAAAACATTTAACAGTAAAACATTACTTCAAAATAGGATTTCAAATGTTTAGAAAATAATGAAATGAAGTATCAGTAACCTGGTATCAGCCGAATGGCTTTATTCCCCAATTCGAATCAAATCCCACATCAAAAACTTAAATAATCATGTAAACTAATCTAACATATATCATACATCATATTTAGGATCTAATTGACAATTAAAATCACTAATTAAAACATTAAAACTGAATTGAAAACAGGGAAACAATAATGCACTGATACACGCACAGTGCACACCCTGTGCACGTACGACACCGTGTCCGACACGATATGAGGGGTCGTAAAACTTGACACACGTGGTATCAGTGGTCCCCCCAAGGTGTGTGTCCAAAATCATGCGTCCACGTGGCGTGTCCACGTCGCAAAAGACCCCGAACAGCAGGGCAAAGAATCTGCACGCGCGCGTATGGTGCACTCGCGTGTTCCCGTGTCCGTGGTGACACGACACGTCACGACACCAATGACGACTCAGAACACTAAAAATCCATAAGCAACACTAAACCCTAATTTTCTATTCAAAAATATTCAAGAAATCAATTCGAAATGCCCTTTGGGGCGTTTCATCAAACACCTATATACATGGACTGCCCTTTGGGGCGTTTCATCAAACACCTATATACGGACACGTATCGAACTCGAAACCTAGGGTTAGCTAGTCCTACAGTTAGGTTAGGCCTAGGTCTTCCTAAATATGCAACAAAAACAACATTCTATGGTGAGGATTAGAATTTACCTATAGGTTTACAATGGGTCAAAAAGCCCCAAATGAGAATGGATCCTCAAGCCACCAAAACTCTCTCAAATTGTTTCTCTCCTGAAATTTCTCAATAACAACAGCAAGTAGAATAAATTTAGGACCTATTGCAATTAGTTTGGGTGGAAAAGGAATTGAAATGGAATTTCTATGAATTAATGAAGATGGAGACTTACCTCTTTCTAAAACTTGTAAATAATTTTAAGGAAGGCTAGCCCTAAATTCTAGGAGCATTAAATAGGGGGGATAGGCTTGGCCGGCCATGGGCTGTTGGGCTAGGGTTAGGGTTCCACTAGTGTTGGGTTGGGCCTCTATGGGCTTAAGTCACAAGTCATGACTTGTGAAACCACAAGCCATTCTGTATTCAAATTAATTCCTATTCTCTCCAAATAAGTTCTAATGGGTTTGATATCATTAACTTAGGTCAAGCTAGGGTTCAATAACCTAACCAAATAGTCATGAACTAGGTTAGCTTCTAGGACAGTCTCCTAAGTCAACACTAGTCAAGGTCAAATATAGCACCAAAACAATTATACTAAAAATCACTAAAAATTCTAATATTATAATTAATACTAAAAATTCCCGAATAATTCCAAAATTTTAAAAATGACCAAAATACCCTCAAGCTAGAAAAGTGGTAGTGACAAATCTACCCCCTTAAAATAAATTCGTCCTCGAAATTAAAGGTGATCGTACTCCTTCTAGGTTAAGCCCCCAGCAAGCATAGTCTCAGAAACCTATTTAAATCATACAGTTGGAAAGTGTAACCTATAGGGTCATGGCATGTAATATCAGTCTGGGATCTCATCTAGTTACACCAACTATGCTACAGTACTAGGCAATCATAAGGTATCAAAACATACAAGCAAGGAATGCATCAAATATTCTCAAAAAGGAATACTAAGGTTAGGTCAAACCTCACCTCCAGCTAGGTCTGAGAACTAGAACTCCCTCCTGGAAGCAGGTCCTGGTTGGGGCAGGTATATCAGGACAGTGCTGCATCCAGTGTGCAGCTGACCCACAGAATAGGCACAATCCTAGTCTCTTTCTACAGAAGTTCCACTTGTGCCCAGACTTCTTACAGTAGGTACAGATAGGCTCTGGCTCAGTTGGCCTCTGCTGGACAGGAGACTGGGCTGGGTATGATGATATAGGATGGATATATGGGTACTCATTAAGCTCTGGGTAGGACTGGGTACTGCTCCTCGCCCTCTTGGAGCTAGGCTCTCTTCCTGGAAGCACAGAGTCCCACAGACGTAGCAACCTCTGGTATTGCTCCCTCATGGCCTCATTATGAACTCTATCTGACTCCAACATCCTTTCTTGGAAATGTCCAAACACCTGGGCTGCGTCAAGTAACAAACCTCCGGGTAGTACAGTATGGGGTACCATCTCAAGGGGTGGGGAAAGGCTCTCGGTCTCAAGCAAATCTGCAGCTCTCTCCTGAACGACAGGAGATGAAGGAAGACTCTCTGGCGAGGCTACCACCATCTCCTCAATGGCAGGAGGTGCCACCACCCCCTGATCAGATAGAGGGATCACTACCTCCTGAACAATAGGAGGTGGAAGCACACTCTCAGTAGCTGCAGCTGCCCTCAGGCGACGGGCTCGGGTCATGGGTACCATACTGAAAGAAAAAAATTAAATCAATCATCAAGGCTTGTAAGGCAGTCTATCATTCCATATGAAAACTGGTAAATATAAACAAAGGAGAACTAGCTACAAAAGTCACTATTTTAAAGCTAGGCTATACTATCATCCCTAAGAGAAGGGCCCATTCACAAGTCATCAAATCATCATACTAAGAAAGAACTACATATGAATAAGCTCTATAAAGCTAAAATATCCCCACTCCTAAATTATTGATGCTAGAAAATAATATATAATAACAGAATGGTACGATAGAGATGATATATTTAAAAACCTCCTCAAGATACAGTTTGATAATCATATACGTCTGTCCAAAATCATGTTACTCAGAGTCCTCGCCATGCCAGTAAACAAGGCTGCGATAAACGATAGATTCCATAACTGGGGCATGCACCTCTATAATCATGTCGTCTGGAATTCTCGATATGCCGACTAGTATAGCTGCGAGAAATTCTAAATCTCATAACCAAGATACGTACATCCGAAGTCAGATCTCTATGTTTCCGCCACGCCAGCTAATATGGCTGCGATAAACTATAGGTCCCATAATCAAGTAGACGTTTTACCATCCATGTTATTCCCGTCAACATATGTTATCAGAAAATATCGTAACTCAGGCCATAAAATTCATCTCGATAGAAAAATCAAAATCAACAATGATCCATCAAAATCAAATTCAATAATCAAGGAGTGAGAGCGAACAAAACAAGGAAAAGGATTTCAAATTGAAGTTTAAATAAGATTCTCAAGGGTCATCCCAGGAATCTCTCAAGGAGTCCTAACTGTGATTGAGTACCTCCAAAAAAAATATCCTAATTCCTACTGCAGGCTGTAGTGATACTCTAGTTCGAATACCACTACATAAACTCGACCTGCATGGGCCACCACTAAAAACGTGTCACGACCCGCACCCTAGAGTAAGGGCACGAGACATTGGTACGTCCAGCCTACGCCGCAGTGTCGGCGGTAGAACGCTGTCCTAGGTCACAACATCTAACAGTTTAAGGTAATAACAGTTATACTCCCCGAATGGGGGTGACATAACAGAATCTCAATCACATCTAAGGTAGAATACGATGAGACAGAATAATATAAAAGATGCAAGATTCAAATCCAAAGGAAATACAAATAGAGAGAAAGCTAAGTGTCTAGATAAACTCCACTAACATCCAGAAATAATATAGATCCAAATATACAACTCAATCTCCAATACTATGAAATAAGATAAAGATATCTATGGAGCAACAGTCTCTACAGCTAAGGGATCCGACTGGAAGTCCGGATCGCAAGTGTCCTCTAAGGTTGTCCCATAGAAAGTATCTAAGCAGCCTCCTCCTCGTCCTCTGTAAAATTTTCAATAGGTCCAATCAGGATGGAAACGAGTACAGCTCATCAAGAAAACCCAAGTAATGACTGAGAACTATAAAGCAGTTATAAACAGTTTTATTGATGAATATGACAGTTCATATTTAGGTGATAGTATAGAGAAGCAGTAAGATACAAGAAAAGTAAAGTAACTAAAACAAAAGAAGAAGGATGGCAATGAAGACGGTAAAATAAATCTAGCTGAACTAAAGTAACATAATAAGTCCAGACAGTAAATGCAAAACAAGTGTAAAACTACTGTAAGTCCAGTACGAGATGAATCTAATACAAGATGAATCCAATACAAGATAATTCTAGGTAGTGATCAAAAATCTAGGTGAGCCCAACTATTCTAACAGTGTATTTTAAAATATTGTGATCGATATGTGAACGGCTGTAGGTAATACGGCACACCGCACACTCGGCCAAGTGTGGGATGGATATCGTTCCAGTATAATTCCAAGGGAGTGGTTCCAGTATTTGGGTATGTTCACATGCCTATTCTAATATTTTCCCATCCAGCAAGTACAAGTGAATCCAGAATTCGATACGAGAATCGAGATGAGTCCAGCAAAAATATGATGATTCCAAAAATAGATTCCGAAATGATTCCAGTAATTCCAGTAATAGAGGCAAGATAAGTATGGTATGTGTGTCGCATACATGAATCCAGAAATATCCATACGTGTTGTAACAGAGAATCACATAAAACTAACTATAACTGAAGTACAGTAATTGATAATTAAAAGAGAGAACTATCAGAGAATGTACTCGCCTGATTCTCTGAAAAGAGTAGTGTAATATCAGATGTCTGCACCGGAGTCACAATGTCCTAAATAGAGCAGTACAGGTTATAATATGTTTAAAATAAGACAGATAATTTTTATGATGCATCTACATGATTTGTAGGCCAATCTAGGTCAAAGTCAACTCTAAGTCAAACCTGGTCAACTGTATAGGTCAACTAGGTCCAAGTCAAACTTGGTCAACTCTGGTCAACTATGGTCAACCCTTTTTGTCAGTTGAGTCAAAATCTAGGGTAGTCACATGTCTAGTCAACTCTAAGCTGTCAAGGTCATCTATCTAGGTCAAACCCTATAACTAACTCAACCATAAGCCATTTCCTACTCTAACTCACTTTAATTCATAATTATATTACATCTCTTAGGATACCATACATGCTATATCATATATACACATATGAACTATATGTATACCTATTAGTCCTTGACATATATAACTCTCTCATATATATACTCATACATAATGCATTTTATTTACCCATATATGCATACATAAATGCATTCTAGCATACACATACATATGCATATATAAATGCACTCTAGGATACATGCATACATGTATATATTACATTATACAATACTGGAATTCATTACATATATATATACATTCATGCATATTACAATGTACATGTGTAGCAGTGTCTATAGAAAAATTAGTGTACATGGCATAACTGGAAAACTTTGAAGGCTAGAACCTGGAAAACAGTGTATACATTGATATCAATTTAGTGTGTGATATGTAACCTGTGCACATTATGACCCTGTGTGCAGTGTCACATGGAATCACGGAAAAATCAGTGAGTGTTCAAAGAAAAAACAGTGTAGTTACAATGTGTGAACCTAGAAAAATAGGAAATGGTAATAACCTGTGTGCAGTGTCAAAAGGAAACAGGGAATACATTGTGTAAGGCATGTGTGTAGGAATAAATGAATCTCAGGTTATAGGCTATTCAGTCAGTGCAATGGGAAAACAGAAAATCACATAACATGTAAATCATTTCAGTTAAAGAGGGAAGGGAATCTCAGGTTTAGGGCTATTCAGTTGGCAGGAAAGACAATCTCAGGTTAAATTGAAAACCATTTCAATACAGTTATATAGGAAAAGGAATTCAGTTCAGCCTTTAAGAGAACCATTCTCAGGTTTTAGGAAAACAGTTCAACCACAGTTCAGCATATTTTAGAGGATAAATTTTCAGTTAACAGTATGAATCAATGCATTCATTCAACTCAGTTATCAAAACTGAAATCATTCAATTTAGCTATTGAACTCAACAAAATTAGTTCTATTCCACTCGAAATCCAACAAAATGTCAAAATCTCATTTTCAAACCAAAAGTCTAATTCGAATGCAACATTTAAGCTAAACATGAGCTAGCAATATGTGGGAAAATATTTAACAGTGAAACATTACTTCAAAATAGGATTTCAAATGTTTAGAAAATACTGAAATAAAGTATCAGTAACCTGGTATCAGCCAAATGGCTTTATTCCCCAATTCGAATCAAATCCCACATCAAAAACTTAACTAATCATGTAAACTAATCTAACATATATCATACATCATATTTAGGATCTCATTGACAATTAAAATCACTAATTAAAATATTAAAACTGAATTGAAAACAGGAAAACAATAATGTACTGATACACGCACAGTGCACACCATGTGCACGTACGATACCGTGTCCGACGCGACACGAGGGGTCGTAAAACTTGACACACGTGGTGTCAGTGGTCGCCCCAAGGTGTGTGTCCAAAATCATGCGTCCACGTGGCGTGTCCACGTCGCAAAAGACCCCGAACAGCAGGGCAAAGAATCTGCGCACGCACGTGTGGTGCACCCACGTGTTCCCGTGTTCGTGGCGACATGACATGACACCGATGATGACTCAGAACACTAGAAATCCATAAGCAACACTAAACCCTAATTTTCTATTCAAAATTATTCAAGAAATCAATTCGAAATGCCCTTTGGGGCATTTCATCAAACACCTATATACATGGACTGATACGTGTCCGATACGGACACGTATCGAACTCGAAACCTAGGGTTAGCTAGTCCTACAGTTAGATTAGGCCTAGGGCTTCCTAAATATGCAACAAAAACAACATTCTATGGTGAGGATTAGAATTTACCTATAGGTTTGTAATGGGTCAAAAAGCCCCAAATGAGAATGGATCCTCAAGCCGCCAAAACTCTCCCAAATTGTTTCTCCCCTGAAATTTCTCAATAACAACAGCAAGTAGAATAAATTTAGGACCTATTGCAATTAGTTTGGGCGGAAAAGAAATTGAAATGGAATTTCTATGAATTAATGAAGATTTAGACTTACCTCTTTCTAAAACTTGCAAATAATTCTAAGGGAGGCTAGCCCTAAATTCTTGGAGCATTAAATAGGGGGGATAGGCTTGGCCGGCCATGGGCTGTTGGGCTAGGGTTAGGGTTCCACTAGTGTTGGGTTGGGCCTCTATGGGCTTAAGTCACAAGTCATGACTTGTGAAACCACAAGCCATTCTGTATTCAAATTAATTCATATTCTCTCCAAATAAGTTCTAATGGGTTTGATATCATTAACTTAGGTCAAGCTAGGGTTCCATAACCTAACCAAATAGTCATGACCTAGGTTAGCTTCTAGGACAGTCTCCTAAGTCAACACTAGTCAAGGTCAAATATAGCACCAAAACAATTATACTAAAAATTCTAATAATTATAATTAATACTAAAAATTCCCAAATAATTCTAAAATTTTAAAAATGACCAAAATACCCTCAAGCTAGAAAAGTGGTAGTGACACAGGGTGCTGAAGTAGTAGCACGGTGTTCGAAAACCTCCCATGGATTCATACCCCATTCGAAGTTAGTCGTTCGCTTGTAAGATGGTCCAAGATGGCGTGTCGTAAGTGACCTTCATATAGATAGGTCCAGTGCTAATGATGTCTTATGCAGGCAAAGTAAGTTATTACTCAAATACAGGAAATAATGTCGGTTGTTGGTAAGAATCACCTGAATGGTGATAATTATATTGAATCATGATATTGTTCTTAACAATGTCTTGTGCAGGCTGAGTAAGTATTATAAATGTACAGGGATGACTACACGACCATGGATAAAAATCACCAAAGGGCGATAATTATATGCTTTAAATTATATTGGCTATGAGATTTGCATGCTTTACTTCTTGTCGGCTATAAACATGAAATTGACCCTAAGGCAACGAGAAAGACCATTGTTAATAATATTCTATAACATGATTACTTAGTGTTGTCTTCTTAGGTGAGTTGGGCCGACACCGATCGCCAGTACATTGATGATGTACTGACCCACGTTGTGGGCAATATTACAGGTGCTTGTGTATGGGGGAAATCGTTTGATCAGTACTTGGCATCGATGATTCAGATGGGGTACAGAAGCTCTTCTTTCAAGACGATGTCTTCTGCTACACCGGACATAATGTATGGAACAGTGTAACTCAGTTGTACCAGTGAGATTGTAGCCAAATTGGTAAGTTCATTGTACAGAAGTCGACATATTTAGTTGTAGCCTAAAGGGCAAGTGTATATATTCAGTTAGCTATTCAAGAGTCTTGTAATTAGTTGTAAACTCTGTATTCCACTGTAAATCTTGTAATCCATTGTAATTATCAATAAAGAGATATGTTTCTTCATATGTTGTGTGAGTTCAATTTATCTGCTTGGTTTTGTAGCACTATCATTGTTTTCTGAGAAATACAAAGAACTGTAATGGTTTTGCCTTGTACAAGTACAATCTAGACTTGTACAGCATCACGTCCATTGGCTAAATTTCTATCCTCTGGGATCGGGATGTGACATAATGGTATCAGAGCACGGCTTTATGTCCTTGGATTCTTATTCGATTTGTTTCAAATCAATGTTGCTATAAAGATGATTCAAAGTTGCTTACGCGATGATTCAAAGACTGCTTTCGCGATTACTCAAAGTTGCTTCCGTGATGAAATCAAAGTTGCCTATACGATGACTCAAAGTGCTTCCGCGATTATTCAGTGTTGTTTCGAAATTATTCTAAGTTGTTCCCTTGACTGAAAGTCCATTGATTCTTCTAGCCGCTCACTGGATGTTCCATACAATAAGTCTAAATACGTGGGCTATGATATGTGTGCTTTTTTGAATTTCTAAAAGATACCAAAATGAATAACAATGATATAATGCAATAATAAGTTGGTATGTGTGCTGGATGTCCTATGTGTGGGATTCATTGAAGTCGATTGTTATGCAGCTATCGACTGTGGGTGATGGCATGGTATGTTGGAACAGAATGTGCATAGATTTCAGTGAATGAAAAGCGACATAATCTTGAGTCGGTATTTATGGTCAGCATAACCACTACAGGATAGATAGTCCATATTGGACGTTGGTTTGATACGAAGGGAATATTGTGTCAGGAATTGCTTGAGCTCTGAGTGGTATATTGCATATACCCTCGTCGTGATGAGATGCCCTTTGACCCTGTTTGTGGCATAGTGATTGCTTTACCTGTAAGGTATTGGGTAGTATCGAGTCGTAGTTGGGATTACGATTGATACATGACGGCTAGACGTGTCCCTTGATTATTAAGTTTGGATGACCCGATGCGAGATTTGAATGGTTAGCATTATGCTGGGTAAATGAAAAACTGAGAATATGAAATGAATACCTTGGTTGGAAATGGAATGAATTACAGATTCAAGCGTTACTTGAATCAGTTGGGTAAAAGGATTGTAGGCTCAGTAACTATGGTGGGGTATTTCTATCGAAAGATTTTGTGAGAACAACTATAAACCGAATATTGAACGATGTTGGAATTGAGTAAATTGAATTGCATGTTGGACATCGACAAATTGGTGGTGATGTTAGGCACTTATCAGGATGTTGCGAATGATTTTGAAGATGCAAAAAGTTGCATCAACGACCGAAAAGTTAGAAAATGGATTTGAGAAAATAGATGGCCATGCACGTTGTGCAGTTGTGCTTGAGAGAATTAGATGTGTCCCGAATGAACAAGTTATGACCCTTGATTATCTTGAGGCATAGAGAATGATCACTTGTCACTTGATGCATGAAAGAGTAGATGTTCCTTACGATTCTCTGATGGATGGGATACCAACAAGTATCGAGGTGCTGTAAAATGTAATAGACCATGTCGGTGAATGATGTTAGTGCATAAATAACGAGTTTGGGTGGAATACAAAATTGTTGGATTATGACTTAGCTAATGAGTTATGTTGTATCTGAAGAACAGTTTGGCAACTCTAGAGGGGGGGTGAATAGAGTATATATGTATAATGACCAATTAAAAAATAACTCTTTCACTAACAATGAATAATCAGAGTAAAATGCGGAATGTAAATGAAAGACAAGAGAGCATACGCAAACACAGCAATTTTAACCTGGTTTCCCTCGTGGAGGACTAGTCCAGGCCTGAGAACTCTAGCTCAGGATTAAATCCACTATTTGTGAAATAGTAGCTTACAACCCGTGCCTTTACTTCAGAAGAGCACGTCAACTTCTTACAGAGAATCGCAGTGGCGATTGCTTGGAATTGTCCAAGCGATTTCTTCACTCTTGCACAAGATTCCTAACTGAGAGATGCTGAGCACTCGAGACTTAGGAGGCTTGTGGCTAGTAGATGGGAAGGGTATGGCTTATTGAGCTTGTAGGAGAGAAGAGAAGAGAAGATTGAGTGAGTGAAAATGAGAGAATTCATGCCCTATTTATACTGATTTTTGAGGCAGAATTCGGCCAGAATTCGGTTAGGGAAATTCAAAAATATGGCCGTTGGACAGCTAGCAATCCAGCTAACCCTAAAATTAGGGTTCCTGATTTCTAGGGGACAGAGTTCGGCCCGAACTCTGTGTGGAGGCAGAGTTCGGCCCGAACTCTGTCTCCAGAGCACAGAATGGTCCTAAGAGGGACTTGTGGGCAATTTGGTTTTGGTGGAGCTTGGGATTTTGGGTAGGCTTGTAGACTAAGTTCCAAGAGCTCAGCATAACTCAGAGTACATAAATCTAGACTCAATGAAATCATAAAATACAGACTCCAGAACACACTGAGAGCTGAAGACTGAGCTGTCATCTGTCTTGAACTGAATGCAGTCGTCGTGTGTCGTATTGAATTAATACAAGTATTATTTGGTCAATGTAGTCAATATTTGGTTGACTGTGACTTTGTGTCAACAATCTCCCCCATATTGATAATTGACAAAATAATATATGTATATTTCAATATTCATACCTGGACACAGTTGATTGTAATATAGCTCCATAGCTCCCCCATAAACGATGCCTGAGCTAAGCGAAAATAGCTCCCCCATAAATCATGAGCGGTGTCGAGCTAGAAACTAGAAACTATAGCTCTCCTCCGTACAAAATGCATAGTACCTGTGATCTGATAGATAATATTTTCCAGAGCAAGAAGCACAGATATACACAGATATACGAATGCATAGAACCAGTAATAGTTTCCCAAAACAAAAATATACATATGTTTCTCCCCCTTTTGCCAGTTAACAATATGACGACGCATAGAAACTGTATATTTAAAAACATGTAAAGAGCAGTATAAACAATGAGTAGGAGGCCAACCACACCAGGCAGAGAAGAAACAGTATAATGCTAATAAAATAAGTCACTGAAATAAACTACGAATGAAAAATATAAAGTGTCATCCACCAACCAAAATGTCAAGCACATCATCAAAGTAAGACATAAATTCAGTACAGTAATCCATAATAACTGAAATAACTAAAGCAACTAGGAAACTACGATCATCAGCAGCGGCAACATCAAACAAGCCAATCTCCGTCACGGAGCACGAGAGGGTCCCGGAACATCTGAAGGACCAGGGAAGGAGCGACGAGGGTCCACAAAAGCATCATCCGGATCCATATACCTCATGACCCACGGATCGTCTATGCGATGACCCGCGCGATCTGGATCCCGCTCAATAGGCACATGCAAATCAGGATGACGAGCAAGCGAGTACCGCATATCATGCAGAGAGTTCCCAAGGGCACTGATCTGCAAGGTGGTACGGTAATCCTGCTGCGTCCAGCGATCATCCTCAATAGCAAATCGATCGCGAAGCATAGTCTGAATAGACTCCAGGGTGGCAGGAGGAAGAGGGGCATCCTGACCGAGTGGAGGAGCGTCAGGCTCCTCATCAGCGGAGTGCTCAGATGACTCGGGAGAGGCCGCGACAGGCTGAAGGCGTCGCGCCTTGGATAGAAAAGCAGGTGCAGGCATAAATGGACAATCATGGATTGGAATGATGAAAGCACGAAAGACTAAAGGAAGATAGAGAGGATAAACCAATGCTCTTGGTTTCTTCCGACAGGTGATCATCCAATCCATCATAGTCCGTGGAAAGTTGAATGGAATTCCAAAGTGAAGATGATAAAGAGCAGAAATTTCAAGATAAGTGATTTCATCAGGGGAACCGATCTTGGGTAGAATGGTGTTAGAAATGATCCAATGAAGATCAGAAAAATATGGGTTGAGATATGTTGTCATGAGCTTTCGAGGACGTGTGTAAGGAGTGCACAGATCGTCCTTGAAGCTTTCAAGAGAAAGTCCGTTGGGAAAATGGAACGAGCGAGCATCAACAAGCCTTTCCCAAGAACTTGGCTCAAGAAGATCAAGATATTCTGCTAATTCAAAGTCATCAAACGAGATATCGATACCAGCAACTCGTGAATAAATACGAAGATCATCAAAGGTTAAGTTGCAGTAGAACATTTGAATGGCATGACGATAAATAGCAGAAGATGTAGTGATTAGTTCATCAATATAAAGGTCATGGAATAAAGAATCATATTGAGAGAATATTGAAAAATTGATAGGATGTCCTGTGAATACCTGACGATTCCGAAAGTCACTAAACCAGTTGTTTGATGCATCAAGTGAGACAAAAAGTCTATTGTCATAAGTGGAAGGATGTAGAGGACGAGGTGGATTGAACAAAGGGTGAGGTGGTTGAGGTAGTTCAATGATTTGTTCAATTGATGGAGAAGAATCTGAAGAGGAAATACTCTCAATTCGAATCCTCTTCCCACGATTGAACAAGCAAGGAGCCATTAAAAGATTTTAACTAGAAGATAGAAAATATGAATGATACCTCAAACAGGTAAAGAACAATGGAGGAGAATGGAGAGGAGACACCTTTTTGTTGATTTGAGAAGCAATGGGGTACTCTGGATCAAAAACTAGGGTTAGGGTTTCAAGGAAAGAGTGTGTATAGGTGAGAAAAGGTGGTAATAGTGAAGGAGAGAGGTAGAATCCCGACATAAAGTAGGGTTTAGTCTTATGGTCGGGTGAAATATTGACCATTGGATGAGAATTGATCCAACGGCTGAGACAGATCCCGATTCTGGACCCTTGGGACCGAACTCGGCCCGAACTCTGGTAGAGGCAGAGTTCGGCCCGAGTTCTGGTTCAATAGTCCAGAACTGAAAAAGGCACAAGTCAGGAAGAGGAAAGTTTAATCATTTAACAAAATGAAATTTGAAGATGACAAAGAGTGAAAAAAATAATAGATAGAGAGGTATACAGAGAATAGAATGAACTTTTAGAAAATGTTAATTAGGCAATATTAAATCGAAACAAGCCATATAATAAATAAGGACATATACTGCAGTTCAATAGTCCAAATTTGCCATGGGTTAGCTGCAGGGGCCGGATCCCAGCTAGCGGTAGTCCTGAAGACTAGTGCACCGTGTCGCTTAGGCTTTTACGCCTTGTTGTCAGAAGGGCCCTTTCGGCTTGTACCCATACCAAATTCTTCGTAAAGGAATCACAATATACTCGATATTTACGCAGGTGAGTTTCAATTTATGACTGCTTCATCTAAGATTCCAAGTTCACGACAAAGAAAATTAAAGCGCTCTTCGGATAGTGGCTTAGTAAAGAAATCTGCCAGCTGATGATCAGTGTCAATAAACTCTAAGTTAATCGTGCCATTTTGCTGATGATCACGCAAAAAGTGGTGTCTGATTTCAATGTGTTTTGTGCGTGAGTGACATACAGGGTTCTTAGTTAAATTGATGGCACTAGTATTGTCACAGAAAATAGGAATATGCATGAAAGATAAATTGTAGTCTTCAAGGGTTTGCTTCATCCACAGGATTTGTGCACAACAACGCCCAGCTGCTATATATTCAGCCTCTGTTGTGGATAGTGCGACAGAATTCTGCTTTTTGCTGAACCATGAGACTAAAGCCTTTCCTAGCAAATGACACGTGCCGTTCGACTTTTACGGTCGACCTTGCATCCAGCAAAGTCAGCATCAGAGTAACCAATGAGGTCAAATGATGTTGACTTGGGATACCACAGGCCCACTGTAACCGTACCTTTAAGGTATCGAAAGATACGCTTAACTGCGATCATGTGCGATTCCTTAGGATTTGCTTGATATCTAGCACACAGGCAAACACTAAACATAATATCAGGGCGACTAGCAGTCAAATATAGTAAGCTGCCTATTATACCTCGATACTTACGTTGATCAACCGGTTTGCCGCTCTCATCTGGTTCAAGTTTGGTTGAAGTAGCCATAGGCGTACTGATTGGTTTGATGCTATCAAGATCGAACTTCTTCAGCATGTCCTTGGTGTACTTCGATTGACAGATGAAAGTTCCATTAGCCAGTTGTTTTACTTGCAGACCAAGAAAGTAGTTGAGCTCTCCCATCATGCTCATCTCAAATTCTGTCTGCATACACTTGGCAAATTCTTGACAAAGAGTTTCATCAGTAGACCCAAAAATAATATCATCAACATAAATCTGAATTAATAAAATGGTGTCTTTGAAAGATTTGATAAATAGTGTAGTGTCAATTTTCCCTTTAGAAAAACCTTTCTCAAGCAAGAAGCTGCTTAGCCTTTCATACCAAGCTCTGGGAGCTTGTTTAAGGCCATAAAGCGCTTTCTTCAGCTTGAACACATGGTCGGGAAATTTGTGATTTTCAAAGCCAGGGGGTTGTTTAACATAAACTTCCTCCTTAATAAAACCATTCAAGAAAGCACTTTTAACATCCATTTGAAATAATTTAAAGTTCTGATGATTGGCAAAAGCACAAAGCATCCGAATAGATTCTAGTCTAACAACGGGAGCATACGTCTCATCGTAGTCGATACCTTCCTCTTGGTTGTATCCTTGAGCTACTAGACGAGCTTTGTTGCGTGTGACTGAACCATCTTCATTTACTTTGTTTCTAAAAACCCATTTAGTACCAATGATTGAGTGATTAGCCGGTCTAGGAACTAGTTCCCATACTTGGCTCCTCTCAAATTGGTTGAGTTCTTCTTGCATAGCAGAAATCCAAAATTCATCAGTAAAAGCTTCAGAAATGTTTTTAGGCTCTACTTGTGAAATGAAGGCAGTGCTAGCAATAGAGTCTCTTAATGATGATCTGGTAGTAACTCCACGTGATACTTCACCTATGACTAAATTTTCTGGATGAGAAGGTTTGAAAGAAAATTTCTTAGGCAAACCATCCAGAGAATTAGTTTTGGTAGGAGTATTCATTGGAGTGGAAGTTGATGGCTCAACATCATCATCAAGAGTATTTGCTGCACTGTTATCTTCATCAAAAGTCACATTAGTTGACTCTTCCACAATAAGTGAGCGTTTATTGAAAACTCTATATCCCTTACTCTTGGCGGCATACCCAAGAAAGATACCATCGTCAGCTTTGGCATCAAATTTGCCTAAGTTGTCTTTGGTGTTAAGGATAAAACATCTGCAGCCAAAAACTTTAAAATAGGAAACATTTGGGGTTCTCCCAAACCAAAGCTCATAGGGTGTTTTCTTCGTAATGGGACGAATAAGCACCCTATTCAAAATGTGGCATGCTGTACTTACAGCCTCAGCCCAAAAATATTTCGGAAGAGAAAATTTATTCAACATGACTCTAGCCATATCGCCAAGAGTCCTATTCTTCCGCTCCACAACACCATTTTGTTGAGGAGTTCTCGGACAAGAAAATTCATGATCAAAACCATTTGTATTACAAAAATTTTCAAAATCAGAATTTACGAATTCGCCTCCATGATCACTTCGGATTCGAGTAATCATGTAGCCTTTTTCGTTTTGAACTTTCTTTACAAAGATTTTGAAAACAGAAATAGCTTCGCTTTTATTAGCGAGAAAGAAAACCCAAGTAAATCTTAAAAAATCATCAATAATCACAAAAGCATATAGCTTGCCACCAAGACTAGCTATTCTACTAGGCCCAAATAAATCCATATGAAGTAATTGCAGAGGTCTAGTGGTACTTACAGAGTTAATGGAATGAAATGAGGATTTTGTGGCTTTGTTTAGTTCACATTCTGCACATACCGTGTCCTTTTTGAATGTGATTTCTGGCAATCCTCTTACTAGCTTCTTGGTCGATAGTCTGGATATAGTATCCATATTAGCGTGACCAAGACGCTGGTGCCATAGTAGTCGTTCGTCTTTGTGGGCATATAAACATCTACCTGCATGGTTAGTATTTATAGAGAGATAGAAAATATAGATATTGTCCTCTCTTTTCCCTTCAAAAACAATGTCTTCTGTTGACCTATCATAGATATAGCAACAGTTTTGTCCAAAGTTAATATCATATCCATGATCAGCAAGATGGCTAATGCTGAGCAGGTTATGCTTTAACTCGGTCACCAGGCAGACATCCTTTATGACAGGAGAAGGAGGATGACCAATGATACCGTTACCTATTATGTGCCCTCTGAGATTGTTACCGAAGGATACGTATCCTTCTCTTTTCATCGATAGTGATGCAAAAAGATTTGCGTCTCCCGTCATATGTCGCGAGCATCCACTATCGAGAATCCACTTACTTTCAGTTGAAGAGGGAAGGTCCACCTACATCAAGAGTAGATGTGACCTTTGGTACCCAGTTTCTTGAGGGTCCTGAAAAGTTAGTCTTCGGAAACCATGCATATACTTTCTTGTCTACAAGTCTTCTAACTCTACACTGTGGTGAGATGTGTCCATGTGATCCACAGTAGGTACAGATAGCATTTTTATTTGTACTGGGAGCATGTGAATGATATCTATAAGTACCAGGATGAGGATGATGTGAAGAGTCAGCATGGTAATGATGACTATGCATAGAGTGAGTGGCATGGTCATGATGTCTATGTGGCATAGCATGATAATATTGTCTATGAGGAGTGGCATGCTGAAAATGTCTATATGGCATAGTGTGATGTTGTGGCATGACATGATGATTTTGCCTATGTGACATATCATGATGATTTTGTCTACGTGGCATGGCATGTTGATGTGGCATGGTATGATGTCTATATGTGGAGTGATATTGGCTGTGTCTTTGTGCAGTATGATGTGTATGAGGAGTATTCTTACGTGCACGTGATTGAAAGTTTGTGTACATAAAAGCATGGTTATGTGTTTTATGAGAATGATGAGATTGACTAGCATGAGTGGTGTTGTGCCCATGTGATTGGGTTTGAGGTTGAGCAACCTGTTTTCCCAATTTAGTTTCTAATCTTTTAGAAACAGCTTGCAATTCATCAACTTTAGTATTCAAACCATATATCTTAGTCATAGAGATTTTGTGTCTACTCTTTTCTTCAGCAAGCAACGTGTTAAGAGTAGTGATCTCTTGAGCTTGTTTCTCAATACGTGTTTCAGCATCGTGTAAGCTTATTTTAAGCTTCGATACTTCATTTGTGGCATCAGTGGAAGAAGTGTCTCTAACATTATCAAGAAGTGAAGACATACTTTGTATCTCGTCTTCAAGACTTTTGATTTTGTCCTTGGCATGCTTGTATTTACCGATGACCTTTTTGTGATCATCAAGTAAATCAGTGAAAGCATCGCCAAGTTCATCAAAAGAGAAGTCATCTAAAGTTTCGTTTGATACCTTGGTGGAATTTGCCATGAGGCACACATTTGCTTTGTCTTGAGGAGATTTCTTTTCTTCCTCGGAGTCACTTGCTTCGCTTTCATGCCAAATGCTTGTGTTGGCATATCTTTTTGATGAGTTCTTCTTGTAGGGCTTTTCATACCGGTTGCTCTTCTTTAAGAGTGGACAGTCTCTCCTGACGTGTCCAGTCTTTTTGCAACCATAGCAGGTTGGCTCTTCTTCATCGTCTTCTTGTGGTTCCTTCTTTCTTTGATTAAAGCGAAGGAATTTCTTGAAGTTACGTACCATGAGAGCTTGGTCTTCATCATCTGAGTTATCGTCTTCAGTCTCATCGTGATCAACCTTTCGTCGATGAGCTTTGAGTGCGATCTTCCTAGTCTTTGGAGCAGGCTCTTCAAAGTCCTTGAGGTCAAGCTCGTGTGTCATGAGCTTGCCCATCAAAGTCTCCATAGACATAGTTGTGAGATCGTTCCCTTCTATGATGGCTGTCACCTTAGGGTTCCAAATCTTTGGTAACCCTCTGAGTAGCTTGCGGATCTTTTCATGGTTTGAGTACTGCTTACCAAGCGAGGATAACGGGTTGATGATGTCGAGGAATCTTGTAAACATTTGAGTGATCGTCTCATTTGGCTTCATCTTGAAGGCTTCGTACTCTTGAGTGAGGCGGCTTATTTTTGATTCCTTGACTTGAGTGGTTCCTTCATGCGTCACTTCTAGAAGTCTCCATACTTCATGAGCAGTGGTGCATGTAGAGACCCTGTTAAACTCGTTCCTGTCTATAGCACAGAATAAAGCATTAATAGCCCTAGCATCTAGACTTGCCTGTTTCTTCTCCTCGACAGAATATTTGTCGTGTGGTTTCTCAATGAGGTCACCATCGACAACTATTCTGGCGGGCTTTTTGTAACCATCAGTTACGACAGTCCACAGGTCAAAGTCTAGAGACTTCAGATAAAAACTCATCCTTGTTTTCCAATATGTGTAGTTAGTCCCATCAAATAGGGGAGGCCTATGAGTGGACTGACCTTCACCATGATTGGAGATCAAGGATTGTGTGGTTGCCATGGATCAGCTCTTAGGATGTTAGTCCTTATAAAGAGAACAGAGCTCTGATACCAATTGAAGAACAGTTTGGCAACTCTAGAGGGGGGGTGAATAGAGTATATATGTATAATGACCAATTAAAAAATAACTCTTTCACTAACAATGAATAATCAGAGTAAAATGCGGAATGTAAATGAAAGACAAGAGAGCATACGCAAACACAGCAATTTTAACCTGGTTTCCCTCATGGAGGACTAGTCCAGGCCTGAGAACTCTAGCTCAGGATTAAATCCACTATTTGTGAAATAGTAGCTTACAACCCGTGCCTTTACTTCAGAAGAGCACGTCAACTTCTTACAGAGAATCGCAGTGGCGATTGCTTGGAATTGTCCAAGCGATTTCTTCACTCTTGCACAAGATTCCTAACTGAGAGATGCTGAGCACTCGAGACTTAGGAGGCTTGTGGCTAGTAGATGGGAAGGGTATGGCTTATTGAGCTTGTAGGAGAGAAGAGAAGAGAAGATTGAGTGAGTGAAAATGAGAGAATTCATGCCCTATTTATACTGATTTTTGAGGCAGAATTCGGCCAGAATTCGGTTAGGGAAATTCAAAAATATGGCCGTTGGACAGCTAACAATCCAGCTAACCCTAAAATTAGGGTTCCTGATTTCTAGGGGACAGAGTTCGGCCCGAACTCTGTGTGGAGGCAGAGTTCGGCCCGAACTCTGTCTCCAGAGCACAGAATGGTCCTAAGAGGGACTTGTGGGCAATTTGGTTTTGGTGGAGCTTGGGATTTTGGGTAGGCTTGTAGACTAAGTTCCAAGAGCTCAGCATAACTCAGAGTACATAAATCTAGACTCAATGAAATCATAAAATACAGACTCCAGAACACACTGAGAGCTGAAGACTGAGCTGTCATCTGTCTTGAACTGAATGCAGTCGTCGTGTGTCGTATTGAATTAATACAAGTATTATTTGGTCAATGTAGTCAATATTTGGTTGACTGTGACTTTGTGTCAACAGTATCCACTAGGTGACCGAAATACAAATGCTAGATGATTGGTGCCATAGAGATTGGATCGGTGCATGAATAGTAAATCTTCTTATGGAATCACAAGGAGATAATGCAAAACGAATATTGATGGTTAACGTGAATTGCTAAGAGATGACCGCGTTAGTGCTAGCAAAAATTCATAAAGGATGCTTTCGGAAGAAGTACGATTATGTAGTTGCCTTATTTTGTTGGCTAAAAGAGTACAGACCGTATCGATGATCTAAAAATGTGAAAAATGAATATGTCGCAAAGAGACCGTAAAAAAAGATGCTAAATAGTAGGCTATTGAGGTAACAATGTTGGATTATAACTCAGAATAGTTGACCCGATTGAATAGATAATTTGAGTACGATATGAGGATACAAGTCGAATTGAGCAGAGAATTCTACGTCTATGCTAGTAAAAACTGAGATTTGATGTTCGATTGGTAAAGTTTTATATGATAGCTTCGGGATTGACCCTTAAGAATTGTCGGATAGATTTTTGTCGGTTGTGGGTAAGTCTAGAATAACTTCATTGGGTATGACCCGAGGATGAGTACGGGTAGATAGACTTGACCCTAGAATGTCGGTTGGTTGCCTAGAGCATCGATTGGTTGTCTAAGTTTCAGATTGGTTGGCTATGTTATTTCAGTTGTCCGTATTGGGGTATAAGTTCATAAGATTGGGGTGGTGTCCCATGTCCTTTAAGTTGGTCCGATCATAGATTGTTCCTGAGATAAGATAGAGTTGTCCCTATGATAAGAATTGGTTGCCCCTATGATAAGAGATAAGTATGTCCCTGATAGCTATCTATCTCATATGAGTTAGCTAAATGTCTGGTTTAGCTTAGATTAGCTGACCGTAGAGACTTGACTGAATGCTAAGTTGACTGTTGGAAACCCGTAGGATGTCCCTATTGATGTTGCGTGGGTATAGTCGAAATGAGTAAGATGTGTCAGAAAGTAAACTTCGGAATGGAATGGAGATTGGAAAATTCGATGTTATAATGTTGGATAGAATAATAAATCATGTTGGTTTCAAGACTTGGTTGCCTTTATTTGGAATATCAAAAATTGTTAGAAGCTGGATGGATTTGGTTGGTTAAAACATATTGAGATGCTTAAAATGACGATAGTTGCCTTGAGACTGTCGAAATAAATTCATTGGTGGATAATCAGATCGAAATTGAGAATAAGTATACGACGGAATGAGGAAGTGCATGTAGTCGAGATTAACGAGAGCGAATGAAATGTTGAAATGACCCTCAAAATTAATGTTGCTGGAATATGAGAGTTGCTTATGCGAGAGGATAATATGTTGGCTTAATCAATACGAGAAAAATATTTTGAGTACATCAAATTTTTTTTACTAGAGTTGAATGATGGTATGACTTGAAAGTTGAACCAAGATTGAAAAATTTATGAGTTGCAAACAAGTGTATGGATGCGAATGATGACGAGTACAAGATTTGATCGATGAGAATCGGGGTATCGAAATGAAATGTGGCTATGGGATTTATCAACTTTGGTGGCATGAATGACAATGAACTTGAAAGGAATACTTTGGGAATATTTTGGATCGGCTGTGGGAAAAAATTTCTAAGTTGAAATTTGTAACATTCATTGTGTTATTGGTTGGTTGGATAATTGAATAAACAAGTTGGGAATATACGAGATGCTCAAAGCAATCATTGATGTTCGGAAAAGAAGTTACACCGTAGCTCGTTCGTTTTCTCTAACACTGGACTTGGCTGAAGTGCATGTATTTCAGCGATGCCTAAAATATATATATGATTCCAACTAAGTAGTATGCTGAATTCAAACGAAGCCACGAGGAGGATTATCATGTGCTAATAAAATTGTACGAGTGTTGGAGGAAGAACAAAGATGATAAACTATTTTGAATCAAATTGGAATGCTGTGATGAGATGGTATATTACTTGAAATCAATCGAGATATTGTGAAGAAATATTAAATGGTGCAAGTTGATCGTTAAAAAGTTTTATAAAAGTCGGTTGAAGTTTTAGGGATGAGTTTTGTTTAAATTTTGAGGACGAAACTTTTTCTGAGTGGTATATATTGTAGTGCCCCGACCCGCAAGATGCCTTATGATGGATGGTTGGTTCGAAAAAGCCTTGTTGGAATTGGGGATATTCGGAAGGATCGCTTGGAAGGCTATGCGATCGTGGCAGGAATGTCACGTCCCAGAACCAGAATACTAGAGTGCGGGGGCAGACATAGCCAGCTACGTATATGAAATGGAATCCATCTCGCTATACGGTCACGGCTGTCTAGATACATGAGGGTTTATCTACAAGCCAACAGTCTCTTAAGGTCATGAACAAGCCTAGTGTCTCAATCACAAGCAAGTAAGTAAATGTTACAAGATGTATGATCATTAAATATACAATAATAAGGCATCCCAAATATTACATATTCAGCTGATCATGAAGCTAGTCGTTACAAAATGTTAGGACTAGCAAGAGTTTAGTCATACATGATCAACCCTAGGATCTGTTAATCATGTTACAGCCCGTAGGCAGACAGTAAGTAAGTGCAATCGAGCTAAACAGGTGCTCGTCGGCTAAACGCCTCAAAGAATATTTTTACAATAGAGTGGGAGAGCCAAAAAAATAACCCACTCGTTGCCAGGGTTCCGTCTAGTGTTCACCATCTGGCTGGAAGGTCGGTAGATCCTCTGGAGCTGCTCCGAAATCTGGCCACACAAAACCAGCTGGGTCAGACCCCAGAAAGAGCAAGTGCCACAAAGGAAGCTTCACTTAAGAACTAAAACCAGCAATCAGCACAAGATATAAATAAAATTAAGAACTGGAAATAAAGAAAATACACCAGGATGATATACGACGAGATAACCATGGAACTATTCAGATAACCAGGTTACAACCCGTAAACCAAACAAGGACCGGGGTTGTAATCCTTCATCTGAACAGAACATGGAATTCTCACCATTTATCGGTAAAATAAATACAAGCATTCTGGTCATTCAATAATCTGGAACAGGATCGGGGCAAGACTAGACTGGTTAGACTCCGTCCAATCATTTCACGGCCAAGCAAGAATTACGGCTTGATACTTTAACTAACTAGGGTTATCACAAGCCTAATTACTAACAAGATGCAGTGAGATTACTCCACAGCCATAAGCCCTGCAGACCATCCAGGTCACCTAGGTCGAGAGATTAGGGTTGAATTCAGGTGGGTACATCGTCCAGGAAATGAATGTACCCTTAGGTAGCTTGAAGGGTGCAACACATGACAGTGTGCTGGAAATGTGCCCTACTCGACGGCAGCCTACAGATCCCAAGGCATGCCCAGGTAACGGGATTGCCTGTAGCTGGAAAAATCTCGTCATGACTAATGTATTAATCTAGTTGTTAACCTTAGTCCATTTTAGTAGGTACTCCTGACCGTGGTACTCAGGAGTCCCCTCCTAGACATGATGCAAGACAGGACTGGAATATTTGTACAAGCACAATCGCCCACGGTGTCCAGGATTAATTATACAGGTCATGTCATGTCAGGTAGCCGTCGCAACAGCTTATCAGATATATCATGTCAGGTTTATCATGTCAAGTGTTCTTGTCAGGAGCGCGCCACGACGGGCCACTATCAGGTCATGTCACGTCATTATGTCAGGAGTGCACCACTACGGGTCACTATCACGTCATGCTCAATTATCAATTCCAAACATATCAAGTAATTTCGTGATTATCAAGTTCAGGACAAAAAGGCGTAAGGATATAAAATGGACGTTAAATATCTAATAAAATATCAATATACAGGGCTATAAAAGATCCAGGGTAATCAGGCTACGCTCAGGTAAACATACGCTCGGGTCAACATATGCTCGGGTTAACATACGCTCAGGCCAGCGTACGCTCAGGCCATGCGTGCGCTCAAGCTAGCGTACGCCAATGGGAAGCGTACGCAAGGGTCAGCGTACACAAGGGCACGCTCAAGCTACAGGTCAGCGTATGCTCAAGCTAGCGTACGCTTAAGACTGCGTACGCTCGAGCTAGCGTACGAAAGGGTCTAGGGCACGCTCACGCTAGCATACGCAAAAGACACGCTGCCAACAGGCAGCGTATCAAGGCTAGCGTACGCACGCTAAAGAGCAGCGTACACAAGTTAGCGTACGCTCGCTGAAGAGCAGCGTACACAAGTTAGCGTACGCTCGCTGAAGAGCAGCGTACACAAGTTAGCGTACGCTCGCTGAAGAGCAGCGTACACAAGTTAGCGTACGCTCGCTAAAGAGTAGCGTACACAAGTTAGCGTACGCTCGCTAAAGAGCAGCGTACACAAGTGGCGTAAGCTAAAAAGCTAGCTCACTGTTCACTGTCTTCTCCAAATGGCAAGAACAGCAAGAACTCTAAAGTTGAATCTAAGCTTCAATTGTCCAAAGCTTGGTCAAAATAAGTCCGAATCCAACTTTCCAAAGGTCAAAATTGGGTAGAATGAAATGCTCTACAACATGGAACCATCAAACTTGAAAACAAGCAAGTTTGATAGATCAAAACACCAAAAATCTGAAAATAGCAAAACTCTAGATCTACAAGAATTAAAGCCTCAAAATGAAAAATGATAAGTTCTAATGTGGTTTAGAATCATGAGGAGAAGCTAATGAAACCATCAAAAGGAGTTCTCTTGTGGAAACAAGTTGCACTTGCCTATGGTGTTCTTGGTTGGTGGAGAAGAGTAATGGTGGGGGAAGGAGAAGTAAATGAGAATTATGGAGGAGTGAGAAGGTTGGTAGGGATAATAAAGAGGGAGGGTTGTGGTGGAAATGAAGGAGAAGCATAGGCTAAGGTATTCCACCCTTGGCCCATGATGAACCAAGCATTGGGCCGGCCGAACCAAGCCAACCCAAACCGAGAGTTAAACCAAGCCGAGAGCTAAACAAGGAATAATACAAAAAAGGACACGTACACGTATTTCCAAAATACGTAATACGAACCACAGGCATTACAACTCTACCCACCTTAAAAGAATTCCGTCCTCGGAATTTAATTAAGAGGCTAGAGGGACAAGAACAAGTTACACTATTCACAGGCAATTATACTAGGCAATCAATCAATCATGCAAGCAAGAAATTGATGGCATGAGGCATAAGAAAGATATTATACCTCACGAGTCAAACAAGTCGGGATATCGCGATCGGATATCATCCTCACGCTCCCACGTTGACTCACCCAAAGAGTGATGACCCCAAGCAACTCAGACTAACTTGATAGTCTTGTTCTTGAGGATCTTCTCTCTCCGGTCCAATATAGACACGGGCCTCTCCTCATACGAAAGGTTGGTACCAACAACCAATTCTGAATGATCCAGGATGTAGCTCGGGTTCGAGATATACCGTCATAATTGGGATACATGGAACACGTCATGTACCTCGCTTAGCGACGGTAGAAGAGCGAGACGATAGGATACATCTCCTACTTGCTCCAGAATGTCGAACGGCCCTATATACCTAGGACTAAGCTTTTCCCGTACGCCGAAACGAATGACGCCACGGTTAGGCAAAATCCTCAGGAATACATGATCGCCGACCGAGAACTCGAGAGGACGCCGATGAGAATCGGCCCAATGGCGCTGGCGATCTTGGACAACTCGAAGGTGATCTCTGACTCGCCTGACCACTTCAACTGTCTGGGCAATCATTTCTGGACCGAGCATCTGTCTCTCTCCAACATCATCCCAGGCTAGCGGGGATCTGCACTTCCTACCATACAGTGCCTCGAACGGTGCCATCTGGATATTGGCCTGGAAACTGTTGTTGTACGAGAATTCCACCAGGTGCAAGTGATCTTCCCATGAACCACCGAAGTCAAGTATGCAAGACCGCAACATGTCTTCAAGAGTCGGGATCGTGCGCTCCGACTGGCCATCTGTCTGCGGGTGATATGCTGAACTGAACTGGAGATGAGTTCCCAAACTCTCTTGCAAGCTACGCTAAAAGTGCGACGTAAATCTTGAATCTCGGTCCGAGGTGATACTGACTGGCACACCGTGCAATCTGACAATCTGCCTGAGGTACATCTCTGCTAATTGAGCCGTCGACTGACCAACTCTGAATGGAAGAAAGTGAGCCACTTTCGTGAGCCTGTCAACTATAACCCAGATAGCATCTCTACCAGCTGGGGATCTAGGCAGTCCAGTCACAAAATCCATGGTCACATGCTCCCATTTCCATTCTAGAATCGGTAAGGGCTGAAGAAGTCCAGCCGGTCTCTGATGTTCGGCTTTAACTTGTTGGCAAACCAAACACCGAGAGACAAACCGAGCTATCTCCCGCTTCATGCCATTCTACCAGAAATGCTGCCGGATATCACGGTACATCTTCGTACTGCCAGGATGGATGGAATACTGCGAACTGTGAGCCCCTGCCATGATCTCTTGTCTGATATCTCCACTGGGTACACAAAGACGCTTACCATGCCTAAGTGTACCATCCCCATGAATACATAACTCTGGTCTTTGTCCCGCCTCACACTCTGCTCTGAGTCGCTGAAGCTTGGAATCTGTTGACTGTGCCATCCGGATCCTCTCGACTATAGTGGACTGAACTTGCATGCTGGCCATCAACGCCACACTGGAAGGGAGAACAACTTCAATATCCATCTTCTGAAGATCGGCTAACAACTCTGGCTGCGCTGTTAGGAAATAAACTCCCGCTCTCCTGCTCAATGCATCCGCAACAACATTGGCCTTTCCAAGATGATACTGCAAGTTGATATCATAATCCACAAGAAGCTCCAGCCACCTTCTCTGACGCATGTTAAGATCCTTCTGGGTGAAAACATACTTCAGGCTCTTGTGGTCGGTGAAAATCTCTACCCTGTCTCCGTACAAGTAGTGCCTCCACAACTTAAGTGCAAACACTACTGCTGCCAGCTCCAAGTCATGGGTTGGATAATTCCTCTCATGATCACGAAGTTGCCGTGACGCATAAGCTATTACCTTCCCATGCTGCATCAGAACACATCCTAAACCTCCGCCTGAAGCATCACAATACACTGAGAATCCTCCGGACCCATCTGAAAGCGTGAGAATAGGAGCTGTTATCAGGCCTCGCTTCAACTGCTTAAAAGAACTCTGACACTCTGCTGTCCAAGCAAACTGTGCATCCTTGCGGGTCAACTGGGTCAATGGCGCTGAAATCCGAGCAAAGTCTGAAACAAATTGCCGGTAATAGCCAGCCAATCCAAGGAAACTGTGAACTTCTGCAACGGTACTGGGTACTGGCCATGACTCAATAGCCACAATCTTCTGGGGATCCACTTCTACTCCTTCTCGAGTGATGATATGACCCAAGTACGAAATACGGTCGAGCCAGAACTCGTATTTACTGAACTTGGCATATAACTGGTGCTTTCTAAGGATCTGAAGAACTATACGGAGATGCTGCTCATGCTCCGCCTCACTCTTGCTATAGACCAGAATGTCATCCAAGAACACAATCACAAACTGGTCCAAGTAAGGCATAAAGATACGATTCATGAGGTCCATGAATACTGCCGGCGTATTGGTTGCTCCAAAAGGCATAACAAGGAACTTCAAATGCCTATATCTCGATCTAAAAGCTGTCTTCGGGATGTTCTGCTCTTTGACTCTGATCTGATGATAACCTGAGCGCAAATCAATCTTTGAGAATACTGATGCCCCCTTGAGTTGATCAAACAAGTCATCTATCCTCGGAAGAGGGTATCTGTTCTTGATTGTCACTGAGTTCAAGGTACGATAATCAACACATAACCTGGACGTACCATCCTTCTTTTTCACAAGAAGCATCGGGGCTCCCCAAGGCGATCCACTAGCACGAATGAATCCCTTGGTTCTGAGTTCTTCAATCATCTTGTACAATATCTCCAACTCTGACGGCGCCATCCTGTAGACTCTCTCTAACACTGGAGCTGTCCCGGGAATCAAGTCTATAGTGAACTCGATCTCCCGCTCCGGAGGCATACCTGGAAGCTCTTCTGGAAAAATATCTGGGAACTCCTCGACTATCCTGGGCAACTGAACTGCTGCTACTGCCATCCGCAATACTGGAGGAGATGACTCAACTTCGCCTCGGGAGAAAGAAAACTCCGGCTCGCCGGAATGCTAAAAACAACCCTGCCAATATGGCAGTCTATCCTAGCATACTGGTTCCTCAACCAATCCATCCCTAGGATCACATCATAATCGGCCATCGGAAACTCTATCAATCTAGCGGGGAACTCTCTACCGCTAACTACGATCCGACACGAGAAAAATACTCTATCTACTCCCACAAGTCCGTTACCAGTAAGTATATTAAGCCTTACTGATAATGACTCGGGCTCCAATCCTACCCGTGTCGCGAATCGTGCAGACATAAATGAATGCGATGCACCAGAATCAAATAAAGCTGAAGCTGGAAAGGAGTTGACGAGAATAGTACCTGCCACTACCTCTCTTGGTGCCAATCCTTCCTCCACGGTCATCACCATAGCCTGACCGTGCCCTCGGGGTGCTGGTCCCCTCTGCTGAAATCCTCGCTGCCTGCTCTGACTCTGGGCTTGGACTTGTGCATACTGCTGGGGGTTCTGCTGCTGGAACACTTGGGTCTGAGGCGGCAAGGGCCTCGGCAATGGATACTGTTGCTGCTGGACCGGAGCTGGTCCTCTCACCGAAGAGCTGGAAAGGTTGGACGATAATGAACCACCCCTATTCGGGCAGGATCCAACCCTATGGTCTGGTGCTCCACAAGCCAGACACAATCCCTGCGCCCTACGGCACTCTGCCACCACATGGCCTGGCTTCCCACAATGAGAACATCCCGCTGCGGAAGACTGCTTCTGCTTCTGCTGCTGCTGAGGGTTCGTCGAAGTGGAATGCTGAACCGACGTTACTGAGGCCGCTCGCCTCGAAGCTCCAATAGTCAAAGCCCTGGCTGCCGGGGCTGGTGCTGAAGACTGATTCATCTGGCCGTGAGATCTCTTCCGAACCCCGGCCCTATCCACAATCCTCAGGGAGGTATACTCATACCTCCGGGATGCTCTCAAGACTGCATCAAAAGTCTGATGCTCAAACTGCTCGACTGCCAACAAGATCTCCTGGTGAAGCCCCTGCTGGAATCGCTGGGCTCTATCATACTCGGTTGCCACCAAGGTGGGAGCAAACCGACTGAGTCTGGAAAACTCGGCCGCATATCCGTCGACCGTCCTGCCTCCTTGCTTCAGATTGGTAAACCTCGTCTGCAGATCATACCGAGCCATGGCATCGAAATACTTGGTCTGGAATCTCTCTCTGAATACTGCCCAAGCAATGGGTGCTGCTAATCCAACGGCCTGCGCTGCCCACCAGCTACGGGCAAGATCTAACAACTGCAGGCGCACAACGGCCACCTTCTCGTTCTCTGGGGTCCTGGCTGCTTCTAGAATCACCTCTGTGTCCTGAAGCCATGTATCTGCCACGATAGCATCTTCACTACCGTCAAAGAATGGAGGGTTCAAGCGCTTGAAGCTGTTGGCCGCGCTGTTACCCTGATGACCACCCCGGGTCAAAGCATCCGTCACTGCCTGGTGCAAGACATCTCCACGCCGGTCTTGGGAAGCTATCAAGGTCCTGACGAGTCCTACCAAAGTGCCGTCATCATGTTCTACAGGTTGAACTGGCTGGACTGGTGGCTCTCCGCCAGAAGGCACGACTCTGGAGGCTACTCCGGAATGCTGGGCTTGATCTCCAGGTTGCTGCTGGTCCGCGGGAGGTGCTCCGCCTTGCTGGTCGGTAGGACCACGAATAATGCCGCTGAAGAAGACGACATAGGGAACAATAAGGAAGGACCATGACAGATCAACGATACAAGCATATGATCAGGACAAAAATCCAGGGATTCAGAAGATACGAGCAGAGATCAAGGACGAATACTGATTGAGACATCTATTCGGTAAACTCTCACATATCTTGATTTACAAGACCTGCATGGGCCACCACTTAAACTATGTCACGCCCCAGAACCAGAATACTGGAGAGCGGGGGCAGACATAGCCAGCTACGTATATGAAATAGAATCCATCTCGCTATACGGTCACGGCTGTCTAGATACATGAGGGTTTATCTACAAGCCAACAGTCTCTTAAGGTCATGAACAAGCCTAGTGTCTCAATCACAAGCAAGTAAGTAAATGTTACAAGATGTATGATCATTAAATATACAATAATAAGGCATCCCAAATATTACATATTCAGCTGATCATGAAGCTAGTCGTTACAAAATGTTAGGACTAGCAAGAGTTTAGTCATACATGATCAACCCTAGGATCTGTTAATCATGTTACAGCCCGTAGGCAGACAGTAAGTAAGTGCAATCGAGCTAAACAGGTGCTCGTCGGCTAAACGCCTCAAAGAATATTTTTACAATAGAGTGGAAGAGCCAAAAAAATAACCCACTCGTTGCCAGGGTTCCGTCTAGTGTTCACCATCTGGCTGGAAGGTCGGTAGATCCTCTGGAGCTGCTCCGAAATCTGGCCACACAAAACCAGCTGGGTCAGAACCCAGAAAGAGCAAGTGCCACAAAGGAAGCTTCACTTAAGAACTAAAACCAGCAATCAGCACAAGATATAAATAAAATTAAGAACTGGAAATAAAAAAAATATACCATGATGATATACGACGAGATAACCATGGAACTATTCAGATAACCAGGTTACAACCCGTAAACCAAACAAGGACCGGGGTTATAACCCTTCGTCTGAACAGAACATGGAATTCTCATCATTTATCGGTAAAATAAATACAAGCATTCTGGTCATTCAATAATCTGGAACAGGATCGGGGCAAGACTAGACTGGTTAGACTCCGTCCAATCATTTCACGGCCAAGCAAGAATTACGGCTTGATACTTTAACTAACTAGGGTTGTCACAAGCCTAATTACTAACAAGATGCAGTGAGATTACTCCACAGCCACAAGCCCGGCAGACCATCCAGGTCACCCAGGTCGAGAGATTATGGTTGAATTCAGGTGGGTACATCGTCCAGGAAATGAATGTACCCTTAGGTAGCTTGAAGGGTGCAACACATGACAGTGTGCTGGAAATATGCCCTACTCGACGGCAGGCTACAGATCCCAAGGCGTGCCTAGGTAACGGGATTGCCTGTAGTTGGAAAAATCTCGTCATGACTAATGTATTAATCTAGTTGTTAACCTTAGTCCATTTTAGTAGGTACTCCTGACCGTGGTACTCAGGAGTCCCCTCCTAGACATGATGCAAGACAGGACTGGAATATTTGTACGAGCACAATCGCCCACAGTTTCCAGGATTAATTATACAGGTCATGTCATGTCAGGTAGCCGTCGCAACAGCTTATCAGATATATCATGTCAGGTTTATTATGTCAAGTGTTCTTGTCAGGAGCGCGCCACGACGGGCCACTATCAGGTCATGTCACGTCATTATGTTAGGAGTGCACCACTACGGGTCACTATTACGTCATGCTCAATTATCAATTCCAAACATATCAAGTAATTTCGTGATTATCAAGTTCAGGACAAAAAGGCGTAAGGATATAAAATGGACGTTAAATATCTAATAAAATATCAATATACAGGGCTATAAAAGATCCAGGGTAATCAGGCTACGCTGAGGTAAACATACGCTCGGGTCAACATACGCTCGGGTTAGCATACGCTCAGGCCAGCGTACGCTCAGGCCATGCGTGCGCTCAAGCTAGCGTACGCCAATGGGAAGCGTACGCAAGGGTCAGCGTACACAAGGGCACGCTCAAGCTACAGGTCAGCGTATGCTCAAGCTAGCGTACGCTCAAGACTGCGTACGCTCGAGCTAGCGTACGAAAGGGTCTAGGGCACGCTCACGCTAGCGTACACAAAAGACACGCTGCCAACAGGCAGCGTATCAAGGCTAGCGTACGCACGCTAAAGAGCATCATACACAAGCTAGCGTACGCTCGCTAAAGAGCAGCGTACACAAGTTAGCGTACGCTCGCTAAAGAGCAGCGTACACAAGTTAGCGTACGCTCGCTAAAGAGCAGCGTACACAAGTTAGCGTACGCTCGCTAAAGAGCAGCGTACACAAGTTAGTGTACGCTCGCTAAAGAGTAGCATACACAAGTGGCGTAAGCTAAAAAGCTAGCTCACTGTTCACTGTCTTCTCCAAATGGCAAGAACAGCAAGAACTCTAAAGTTGAATCTAAGCTTCAATTGTCCAAAGCTTGGTCAAAACAAGTCCGAATCCAACTTTCCAAAGGTCAAAATTGGGTAGAATGAAATGCTCTACAACATGGAACCATCAAACTTGAAAACAAGCAAGTTTGATAGATCAAAACACCAAAAATTCGAAAATAGCAAAACTCTAGATCTACAAGAATTAAAGCCTCAAAATGGAAAATGACAAGTTCTAATGTGGTTTAGAATCATGAGAAGAAGCTAATGAAACCATCAAAAGGAGTTCTCTTATGGAAGCAAGTTGCACTTGCCTATGGTGTTTTTGGTTGGTGGAGAAGAGTAATGGTGGGGGAAGGAGAAGTAAATAAGAATTATGGAGGAGAGAGAAGGTTGGTGGGGATAATAAAGAGGAGGGGTTGTTGTGGAAATGAAGGAGAAGCATAGGCTAAGGTGTTCCACCCTTGGCCCATGATGAACCAAGCATTGGGTCGGCCGAACCAAGCCAACCCAAACCGAGAGTTAAACCAAGCCGAGAGCTAAACAAGGAATAATACAAGAAAAAGACACGTACACGTATTTCCAAAATACGTAATACGAACCACAGGCACTACAGGGAATCATCTTATAAAAGTGAGTAGTGTTGAACCCTTTGAAGATCCTTTAGCTTCACGCTTAAAATAAAGGATAGTATGATATGTTCTCGTTGAGTTGCTGAACAATACCTTGCATGAAAGTCGGAAAGATAATTAATCACATGACCCGAAAGCTGTTGCGTATCACTTGAATGAATTGTATTCTTGCATGTTGTGCTATGAAATACTTGACAGGTGAAGGAAAAGTCCCAAATACTTGGGCGGTGAGTATATCGAGCCTTAGCTCGATGAATAGACGATAACACAAATATTAAGACCCAAGAACTGGGCAGTGAGTATGTTTGAATTATGTTCGAATGAATGTATGCTAAAACAGATGCTAAGTCCCAACGGATTGGATGGTGAGTACACTGAATTGGTTGAAAAGATGTATAGTATCTATGTGGCAAAGGGATTGGGTAACAATATTCTATTTGTCACTTCACGTTCCCAGAATACGTATTTTAGTACATGTACTGCTTTAATATATTTATTTAATATTTATCATGTATTGTTCTGTATTTAAATTCCTTTAATTTCTTGTAAATTAATTTCTTGTAATTTTACTTTCACCATTTTTTCCATTCTGCTTTGCTTTTGGATTCAGCTTGGGTTAGTTTATTTTTGGCTATTGGATGGTCCAACAAACCCCTACCTACCACCACCCCTTCATTTAAATTCTCATTCCCTTTCTCTCTATTCATTACTTTACCATTACTCTTCTTCTTCCTCTTCAACTCTCCCCCACCTACCTAGCCGCATAGGCAAGTGCCAACTTGCTTCTCGATGGATCTCCATTTTTGTTGTTCCATTGTCTTCCTCTCAAGATTCTTAGATACTTTAGTATTTAGTATTTACAATTTCCATGGTTCATTTCATGTAGATCTAAGTTTAATACATTTTCGGATTTCTTAGGTTTTGATCTAGTAACTTTGTTATTTTCCAAGTTTTGATAGTTCTTTGTTGTAGATAATTTCGTTCTACCCCATTTTGACCTAGAAAAGTCCAGATTTTAGCTTGGAATGAAGGATTTAGAGAGCTTGGAAGCAATGGTTTCCATGGTTCTGTTCTCAAAAAATTCAGAGAAGAAGAACAGTCCTAGCCGCATGGAGATCCTGGCCGCATAGCATTCCCAAGCTGCATGGCGCTTCTGGCCGCATGAACCATTTAGTTCTCGACCGCATGAACTTATTATATTCTGAGCCTCATGAGCGCATGAGTATCCTGACCTCATGAAGTGCTGGCCGCATGAGTATCCTGGCCGCATGGAGTTTGATCCGCATAAGCTTAATATCTTAGCCGCATGAACCTTATTCCAGCCGTATAAGGCATTGAACTTATCTAGCCGCATAAGGACCCGAGCCCTATTTTAGCCACATAGGCGCATGTCTTCTTAGCCGCATAGGCGCACGTCTTCTTAGCCACATGGTCTTATCCGCTTCCAGCCGCATGAGACTTTATAGCCCGAGCCGCATGAGACTTTATTCTTTTCAAGCCGCATAAGGCTTGTGATTCTGAGCCGCATGGACTCAGTTCACCCGCAGCCGCATAGGCTCGTGCTATCCCAGCCGCATGAGATTTTACTGTTCCCGTCGCATGAGTTTGAATCCCAGCCACATGGACTTAGGTTCCTTAGCCGCATATGCATGTTTTACTCAGCCGCATGAACCAATGATTTTCCGGTCGTATGGACCCTAGCCCATAATGCCTTTTTGGGCTGATTCTGTCTGAGTTGACCTTAATTAATATGGATTGTTATCTTGGCATTAATTAACATTGATTTTTATCTTGGCATTAATTATTAATTATCTGGATTTATAATTGATCATGCGTTTCTAGTCGGAACTAAGAGACTGGCTAGTCGTCTTATTAAATTGAATGAATGAGACATGTTCATATTAACTATGAACTATTGTAATCGATTGGCCGATCCCGATATTGGCATACAGGCACATGCAGGCTTCAATTTATTTATTTATTTATTTTACAAAAGCAGCATGTGTACTTTATGGTCAAGGCATGATTATTCTGTGGCTAGTTTTGATTGTTGCATTACGCTATGTAAGACCTACAACCTAACCGTACGGGTATCGTTGTAGAGTTGGACATATCGTACTTTGTACGGAAGTACTCATTCTGAATGACCATGATCCACGGCATGGAATTTTACTTAACATAGAGACTATTAAGTTAAATAAAATAATGATTGCATGGAGATAATGGATCCTTGAGTTCTCACATGGCAGCCCTCCTTGGGACTATTAGTGCCCGACAGGCCGGCTGGTCCCCACAAATACTGCAAATCTGCCACACGGGCAGGAAGCGGTATCTGCTTTTATTATTTATTGTATATTGTATATTGATGACGGGCGTCCCGCTGGGACTCGTCTAATTCATGATTGGCGCAATTGATTGACTGGGTAAACTAGCCTTGCTTGCACATAGTAAGAACTGAGGAATTCCTTATTGCATATTTCCAGGATAACTTGGAACTCACCGTAGCAAGCCGTAGTAGTTGCATGGCCGTTTAAGTTGACTTGTTTGTGCACTGTACCTACTCTGTTAACTAACTGAGATGATCAGAATGTCAGGATATGACGGGTCAATTTCTGTCGTTGTTTGGTTGGGAAGTTGGTTCTAAGTGTCGTGATGTTATGTGAGTTCCAGTAGCAAGCAGAGACCTATCTATAATATCTCTTATTACTGGTTCCAATTCCTCATATCGTGCTTCCTTGCGGTACTTGCTATTAGAGGTCTAACCTCTCTGGTTTTGCATAGCCAGATTTAGAGCTTGTTCCCGAGGGTTCAGCCTACTTCCACCTCCAAGATGATCAATACTAGAGGAATGATCGCAGGAGGAATCGAGTGGGTCCCTTACTTCCCCGCTCGTTTTGTTACTTACTTTATATTTTACCGTTTGGCACCGACATGTTAGTCGGATCGTCTTGTACTTACTTTTACATAATTGTAACTAAGTCAGGCTGCAGCTGATAAACAATTGTGTATACCTTGCTTCATCATCTGGCTATGTTTTGTAAAGTCGGATATCAAGAACATTTTGATTAAGCGTTTGGGACGCCTTACTGCTTTATCTTGCATGTTCTCTATTACTATTTTTTATTTGAATGTTTGAGACAATAGATGTGAAGTGACCATAGCGAGACTTTTATATAGTATGCACCCCCTCGTCTTATTAGACAGTATTGATCGTATTATACGGTATTCCTCTACCCGTAATACGTAGCTGGCTGAGTCATTCTCCCGCTCTCCATTATTCTGGCTCTGGGGCGTGACAAGATTTTAGTGGTGGCCCATGCAGGTCTGATTTCAGACTTGTGGGGTGTTTTGATTTATAGGATGTCTCAATCACACATGTTCTCCCTTGATCTCATAATTTGTTGTTCTCAACCCTAGCTTGACATTCCCGTATCCTTCGGCTTCATTGATCCTTTATGTCCGGTCGTTTGATTGCTCTATTGTCCCTTTTCTTAGGGGTACTCCGTCTGTATCTGTCAGAACTGGACCGCAACAACAAGGGCAACATGGACAACATGACCAGGTTGGTCAGCTACAAGGGCCAGTACTACCTCAAGAAACTATCCAAGAAGAAGTGATAGTGGAACCAGCAGCTAGACTGCAGTATCCGGATGTTCCTACACCACCAATAGTCCTACCGACCCCTGTGGAAGTGGACACACCGGCCCTTCTGGAGATCATAAGAGGGATGATGGCCACTCAGCAGCATCAGATGTTAGCCCAGCAGCGCATGCACGCTCAGTTATAAAAGCAGAATGTACTACTCAACCAAGGATTACAGACGGCTTTGGAAGAGGGGCAAGAACAGATTCAGAAGCATCAACCAGATTTTGCAAGTACAACTACCGCCGTTTCGAGGGCACGAAAGATGCCATCTCAGCAGATGCATGGCTTAAGGATGTTGAGGCTATTTTGACAGCAGCTAAGGGACCGGCAGAAGAACGTATGGATCAGGTGAAGTTGTTACTTCAGGATCTCGTACGTGATTGGTGGGAATCAGAGGAAGTAGGCATCAGAAGTCCTGTTGCTTGAGACGATTTTACTGCGAGATTCAAAATGAAGTACTATAGAGTTGTGGCGCAGTTTGAGCTACGATAGAAGTTTATCAACCTCAAGCAGGCCGGGAAGACGATAGATGCTTATGCAGCGGAGTTCTGCAGATTGAGCAGGTTCGCCCCAGAAATGGTAACAACGGAGAGCCAGAGGGCTATGAGGTTCCAGCAAGGGTTTTATCTTGAGCTCTTGCAATTGATAGAGGGGCACAATTACCAAACTTTCGATGAAGTATTGACGGCAACCCGAAGGCATGAGATCACCATTCAGAGAATCACGGTAAGGACTAGAGGTCAGAAGAGATCCCACAGTCAGATTGAAGGAGGAGGGGGAGTAGCACCCCGGACAACAGCACCGTCCTTTGTCATTCGCATTCACGATGTGGCAATGCGAGGGCCAGCACCACCCAGGCAGCAGCAACAGCAACAGAAGAAGAACCAGCAACCTCCAGCGGGCTGCACTTATTGTGGGAAGGTAGGGCACACTAGGGATGTGTGTCGGATATTGAACGGATTGTGTTTGATATGTGGGAGTCCAGATCATCGGGTTACCACCTGTCCCATGAATTCGAGGTCAGGAGGACCAGTACAACAATTCCTGCTCTGCCAGCACCAGGGGCAGGCCAGTATCGAGGACCAGCGGTGGCAGTGAGACCGTTGGCACAGTGCCCATTCATGAAACAGGCTCAGATGTTTCGGCAGCAGGGACCGCCGATACAGCAACACCAGCACAGACCACCCGAGCACCACCAAGGCATGGGCTAGCAGCAACACCAGGCTAGGCCGCAGCATGGGAACCAACAAGAAGGCTGAGGGTAGGCGTTCACTCTGTCCTTGGAGGAGGCATTGGCATCGAAAGATGTCGTGGCAGGTAACATTCTCGTTGTCTCATATCCCGCAGTAGCATTGTTTGATTCGGGAGCATCACACTCATTTATATCTGTACAATTTATGATACGACTAGGAATGGAGTTTGAGGCATTGCCAGGGAGGTTGAATATACTCACTGGTAATGGGCTCGTAGGGGTCAGTAGAGTTATTCTAGCGTGTAGCTTGTAGTTTGCGGGCATTCCTTACCCGCCCGGTTGATAGAATTTTCTGTTGGAAATTTCAACGTTATCTTAGGCATGGACTGGCTGAAAGACAGTCATGCGACAATAGATTATCGTAGAGGGAGTGTATCTTTTGATATTCCAGGCATGAAGCGGTTCACCCTAGTCAGATCAGTGGCGACTCAACAAGAGCAGGGAGTAGTAACGGCAATGGAGGAAGTTCTAGTTCCGAAGGTAGTTGAAGAGTTTCTAGACGTATTTCATGAAGAACTTCCAGGTCTACCACCAGTTAAAGATATTGAGTTCAGTATAGAATTGGTACCTGGAACTCAACCGATATCAGATCGAGTTTACAGAATAGCATATTCTGAGCAGGCCAAGGTATATCAGTACATAGAGGAACTGAAGGAGAAGAAGTTCATCTAAGCTAGCATAGCACCATGGACAGCACAAGTGGTACTTGTGAGGAAGAATGATGGGTCATCCAGATTGTGCATCGACTACAGGAAGCTTAACGCGGCTACAGTAAAGAACAAGTACCCACTACCCAGGATCGACGACTTGTTTGATCTGTTGAGGAGAGCTAGAGTTTTCTCCAAGATAGATCTTCGTTCAGGGTATCGTCAAGTGAGGGTTCGAAAGGAGTATATTCCCAAGACAGCGTTCAGGTCAAAGTATGGGCATTATAAATTCTTAGTAATGCCGTTTGGTTTGACCAATGCTCTAACTATATTTATGGATTTGATGAACCGCATCTTTATGTCGTACTTGGATCAATTTGTCATTGTATTTCTCGACGACATTCTCGTATACTCTGCCAGTGAAGAGGAGCATGAAGACCACCTCAGAAAAGTATTACAGGTTCTGAGAGAGAACCAGTTGTATGCCAAGCTTAGTAAGTGTGAGTTCTGGACGAATCACATATCATTTTTGGGTCATATCATATCAGGAGCTGGAGTAGCAGTGGATCCCAAGAAGGTAGAAGCAGTAGAGAGTTGGCCAGTACCCAAGACCGTAGCGGATGTGCAGATTTTCTTGGGATTGGCAGGATATTATAGAAGGTTCATATCAGACTTTGTAAGACTTTCAGCACCCATGACCCGCTTGACACGGAAGGATGTGCCATTCGTCTGGTCGGTAGAATGTCAGTCATCATTTGAGAATCTAAAGCAGAAGTTAATATCAACACCTATTCTTACATTGCCAGTTGGACTCGGAGGTTTTACCGTTTATTGTGATGTATCAGGGAAAGGACTTGGATGTGTCCTCATGCAGCATGGGAAGGTAATAGCATATGCATCTAGGCAACTTCGAGACCACGAGAAGAATTACCCAACTCATGATTTGGAGTTGGCAGCAATAGTATTTGCTTTAAAGCTATGGAGGCATTACTTATATGGTGACCGAGTGGACATGTACACAGACCATAAAAGTCTAAAGTACATCTTTACTCAGAAGGAGCTAAACATGAGGCAGAGAAGATGGTTAGAGCTGATCAAGGATTACAACGTAGAACTTCAGTACCATCCAGACAAGATTAATGTAGTAGCAGACGCTCTTAGCAGGAGAGGCGGCACATTTATGTTGACAACACAGAAGCATATCTTAGAAGACCTTCAGGAGATGGGTATCGAAGTTATACTTTCTAGTGATATGAGAATTCTAGCAAGTCTATAAGTTCAATCTGACTTGGTAGACAGGATCAAGGAAGCTCAGGCACAGGACCCAAGGATTCAGAAGCTTATGGCAGAATGTGAGTCAGGACTCAGAAAGGAGATGCAAATCCATGAAGATGGTACGCTTAGATTTGGATCACGTGTATGTGTGCCTAGTGGAGATATCAGACAGGAGGTTATGATAGAAGCCCATAGCTCTCAGTATTCTATACACCCTAGAGGGACCAAGATGTACCAAGATATCAAGCAGCACTTCTGGTGGAACAGGATGAAAAGGGAGATAGCTAGATTTTTTTTCCGTTGCCTGGTATGTCAGCAAGTGAAGGCAGAACAGCAGAGGCCAGCTAGGTTATTGCAACCGCTTTCTATCCCAGAATGGAAGTGGAAACACATCATAATGGACTTTGTGACCGGTTTACCGAGATCGCCAAGTGGTAAAGATGCCATTTGGGTAATAGTAGATCGGCTTACGAAGGTGGCATACTTTCTTTCTTTCAGAGTAGGACAATCTACAGAAAAGTTGGCTGAATTGTATATGCAGCAAATAGTCAGGCAACATGGAGTCCCTGTCACTATTGTGTCAGATAGAGATACCCGCTTTATATCACATTTCTGGAAGAGCTTACATCTTAGTCTGGGTACCAAGTTAAGATTTAGCACGGCTTACCATCTACAGATAGACGAGCAATTAGAAATGACAATTCAGACCTTGGAAGATATGTTGCGAGCTTGCACTCTGGATTTTGGAGGATCTTGGGAGAGCCACCTGCACTTAGTCGAGTTCTCATACAACAACAGTTATCAAGCCCGTATCCAGATGGCACCATTTGAAGTACTATATGGTAAGAAGTGTAGGTCGCCACTAGCATGGGATGATATCGGGGAGAGGAAGATGCTAGGCCCAGAAATGATTGTCCAGACAGTTGAAGTAGTTAAGAAAATTAGAGAGCGACTTCGAGTTGCGCAGGATCGACATCGTCATTGGGTGGATCAGCATCATAGGCCACTAGAGTTTTCTGTTAGGGACCACGTGTTCTTGCGGATCTCACCTACCCGTGGGGTCATTAGATTTGGCGTTCGCGGGAAGTTGAGTCTACGGTACGTGGGCCCATTTGCTATCCTTGATCGGATAGGCGATGTTGCTTACCGTTTATCCCTTTCACCTTCGTTACGAGAGGTGCATGACGTATTTTATGTATCTCAGTTGTGAAGGTATGTATCGGATCCAAGCCATATTTTTGATCATTCTGAGCTGGTTGTTGGTACCAACCTGTCTTACGAGGAATAGCTTATGTCTATTTTGGACCGAAGAGAGAAGATACTCAAGAACCGAACAATTAGCCTTGTCCGGGTTGCTTGGGGTCATCACTCTTTAGGGAAGTCAACGTGGGAACGTGAGAATGACATCCGATCACGGTATTCGCACATGTTTGACTTACAAGGTATATTTCTTCCTGTATATCTTGATTGTCTTAAACTCCTCATGCTTGTCACATTATGAGTAGAATTGCTTAGTGTCGTCGGTAGTTAAACATAGATATGTTACTTGCTATTAGCATTGTAGAATAATTGCTTGCTTAAATTGCTTATACTTAGATTAGTTCAGCTCTGATGTTTCTATCATGCTTGGATTTGAAATTCCGAGGACGGAATTTTTCTAAGGAGGGTAGAGATGTCACTTTCCGTTCCCAGAATACGTATTTTAATTCTTATACTGCTTTAATATATGTATTTAATATTTATCATGTATTGTTCTGTATTTAAATTCCTTTAATTTTTCGCAAATTAATTTCCTGTAATTTTACTTTCATCATTTTTCCATTCTGCTTTGCTTTTGGATTCAGCTTGGGTTGGTTTATTTTCGGGCATTGGATGGCCCAATAAACCCCCACCTACCACCATCCCTTTATTTAAAGCCCCGTTCCCTTTCTCTCTCTTCATTACTTCACCATTATACTTCTTCTTCCTCTTCAACTCTTCCCCACCTACCTAGCCGCATAGGCAAGTGCCAACTTGCTTCTCGATGGATCTCTATTTTTGTTGTTTCATTATCTTTCTCTCAAGATTCTTAAATACTTTAGTATTTAGTATTTACAATTTCCATGGTTCATTTCATGTAGATCTAAGTTTAATGCATTTTCGGATTTCTTAGGTTTTGATCTAGTAACTTTGTTATTTTCTAAGTTTTGATGGTTCCATGTTGTAGAGAATTCGTTCTACCCTATTTTGACCTATGGAAGTCTAGATTTGGACTTGGAATGAAGGATTTAGAGAGCTTGGAATCAATGGTTTCCATGGTTCTGTTCTCAGAAAATTCGGAGAAGAAGAACAGTCCTGGCCGCATGGAGATCCTGGCCGCATGGCATTCCCAAGCCGCATGGCGCTTCTGGCCGCATGAACCATTTAGTTCTCGACCGCATGAACTTATTATATTTCGAGCCGCATGAGCGCATGAGTATCCTGGCCGCATGAAGTGTTGGCCGCATGAGTATCCTGGCCGCATAGAGTTTGAGCCGCATAAGCTTAATATCTTAGCCGCATGAACCTTATTCTAGCCGCATAAGGCATTGAACTTATCTAGCCGCATAAGGACCCGAGTCCTATTTTAGCCGCATAGGCGCATGTCTTCTTAGCCGCATAGGCGCACGTCTTCTTAGCCGCATGGGCTTATCCGCTTCCAGCCGCATGAGACTTTATAGCCCGAGCAGCATGAGACTTTATTCTTTTCAAGCCGCATAAGGCTTGTGATTCTGAGCCGCATGGACTCAGTTCACCCGCAGCCGCATAGGCTCGTGCTATCCCAGCCGCATGAGATTTCATTGTTCCCGTCGCATGAGTTTGAATCCCAGTTACATGGACTTAGGTTCCTTAGCGGCATATGCATGTTTTACTCAGCCGCATGAACCAATGATTTCCCGGCCGCATGGACCCTAGCCCATAATGCCTTTTTGGGCTGATTTTGTCTGAGTTGACCTTAATTAATATGGATTGTTATCTTGGCATTAATTAACATTGATTGTTATCTTGGCATTAATTATTAATTATCTGGATTTATAATTGATCATGCGTTCCTAGTTGGAACTAAGAGATTGGCTAGTCGTCTTATTGAATTGAATGAATGAGACACGTTCTTATTAACTATGAACTATTATAATCGATTGGCCGATCCCGATATTGGCATACAGGCACATGCAGGCTTCAATTTATTTATTTATTTATTTTACAAAAGTAACATGTGTACTTTATGGTCAAGGCATGATTATTCCGTGGCTAGTTTTGATTGTTGTATTACGCTATGTAAGACCTACAACCTAACCGCACGGGTATCGTTGTAGAGTTGGGCATATCGTACTTTGTACGAAAGTACTCATTCTGAATGACCATGATCCACGGCATAGAATTTTACTTAACATAGAGACTATTAAGTTAAATAAAATAATGATTGCATGGAGAGAATGGATTTCCGAGTTCTTACATGGCAGCACTCCTTGGGACTATTACTGCCCGACAGGCCGGCTGGTCCCTACAGATACTGTAAATCTGCCACACGGGCAGGGAGCGGTATCTGCTTTTATTATTTATTGTATATTGATGACGAGCGTCCCGCTGGGACTCCTCTAATTCATGATTGGCGCAATTGATTGACTGGGTAAACTAGCCTTGCTTGTACATAGTAAGAACTGAGGAATTCCTTATTGCATATTTCTAGGATAACTTGGAACTCACCGTAGCAAGCCTAAGTAGTTGTATGGCCGTTTAAGTTGACTTGTTTGTGTACTGTACCTACTCTGTTAACTAACTGAGATGATCAGAATGTCAGGATATGACGGGTCAATTTATGTCCTTGTTTGGTTGGAAAGTTGGTTCGAAGTGTCGTGATGTTATGTGAGTCCCAGTAGCAAGCAGAGGCCTATCTACAATGTCTCTTATTACTGGTTCCAATTCCTCATATCGTGCTTCCTTGCGGTACTTGCTATTAGAGGTCTAACCTCTCTGGTTTTGCATGGCCGGATTCAGAGTCGGTTCCCGAGGACTCAGCTTACTTCCACCTCCAAGATGGTCAATACTAGATGAATAATCGCAGGAGGACTCGAGTGGGTCCCTTACTTCCCCGCTCGTTTTGTTACTTACTTTATATTTTGCTGTTTGGCACCGACATGTTAGTCGGATTGTCATGTACTTACTTTTACATAACTGTAAATAAGTCAGGCTATAGCTGATAAACAATTGTGTATACCTTGCTTCATCATCTGGCTATGTTTTGTAAAGCCGGATATCAAGAACATTTTGACTAAGCAGTTGGGACGCCTTACTGCTTTATCTTACATGTTCTCTATTACTGTTTCTTGTTTGAATGATTGAGATAATAGATGTGAAGTGACCATAGCGAGACTTTTATGTAGTATGCACCCCCTCGTCTTATTAGACAGCATTGATCGTATTATACGGTATTCTTCTACCCGTAATACGTAGCTGGCTGAGTCATTCTTCCGCTCTCCAGTATTCTGGTTCTGGGGCGTGACACTATTATCCCGTCGTCGATGTAGAATGTTGATTACGCCAAGACCCTGGAAAGATGGCAAGATGGCAATACGAATGAGAATGGTGGTTGAATTACTCACTTTTCCTTATCATGCATTATATATTTTCTTCATAGATAAGTTGCATATGATGGAACTGGGGATTCCCAGGACCCTTCCTTTGGTGTGCGTATTGATCGATAGAAAGTTAAACAGATCAAATACGTGTTATAACCATTTATAGACGGAAACTAGGGTTCACGAATTATACCTGCGGCGGAAAGGAGACAAGTAATTCCTGGCAATCTCGAGCGGACGACCCCAAGATCTTCTGTACGTATTCCTTCCTCGAGTTGGACGTCGTGTGGGCGACGATCTCCCAACCTTTTCTTCTCCTTGGCAGTACTCTCTTTCTCTCCTTACGTGAATCACGAATTTAGAGAAAATTTCAGATTACTAATCATTCATCTGGCGGCTAGAGAATAGAGGATATATATAGACTACGGCAGGGACCATGAGGAGAAATTAGGGTTAGGCCTCCTAACGGATCTGGATATCCCGTGTTCAGCCCGAACACACAATCCAGGCCCATTAACAATAGCTCGGTCCACTAATGAGCTATTGTTGCACTACCTCCCTAATCCCAAATTATGTTTGTGGGCTCCTTTTATTATATGCTCGTTTGGCTCTCCATGTTAAGATATTGTATGTCCGTCGATCAAATTAAGTTACTGACAACTATATTGATTCGACATCTTTTATCCTTAAGTAGTACCGCTCAACTTTATTTGTCACGTCGGATATAATCCACCTGCAGGGTTTACATGACAATCCTTATGAGCTCCTTAAGAGGACATCATCAACCCGATGTATCGGGATATGGATTCCATTTATAATCAACAGTCCATCATACATACAATGTTATTACCCAATTCATAGAGGTTGTTGATCCATAATGAATCTCAATCTTTTATGAGTCAAAGTAATGCACATTGCATATACATGTCCGTTATTATATTCGGATTAAGATTACAAGCATCCATAATAACAGAGGTGTTTGTTCTCTTATGTAGTCAGTACAAAGAGAACAACCTCAAGTGGTCCTGTTCAATACACACAAAGTGTACTAGTGTAAACCTATAGTCAAGATAGACTAATACCAGATTACACTACAACCTTTCCAATAGATTGTCCAAGTCCATCTAGGTTGTGAACTATTTATATACTCCATAGGAAACTGATAATACGATCTTTTGTGTGACACCACACACCATATTATCTACAATATAGAATATCAGACATTTGCATTAACACTTGCAACAAATACAATATGCAAACATTTGCCCATATGATTCTCATTCAAAATTTAAGGAAGTAAGGTTACTACAAAAGTGATGCTTTTAGTATATAACCCTAACAGCATATACTTGCATGGTCATGGACAACTTATATACAAGGTAGTTTCCAGAACGGTAATCCACGACCACGGACCCGGTTCATCTTAGGGGGAACAAGGATGGTGTCGACGTACTAACATCGGGATTTTGGGACTTGTATTAGGGGCTTGCAACCGCCTACTAAAAGGGGTATCGAAATCCTAGGGTGTTGAAGTAGTAGCACGGTGTCGAAAACCTCCCATGGATTCGTACCCCATTCGGAGTTAGCCGTTCGCCTGTAAGATGGTCCAAAATGGCGTATCGCCAGTGACCTTTATATAGATAGGTCCAGTGCTAATGATGTCTTATGCAGGCAGAGTAAATTATTACTCAAATACAGGGAAGGATGTCGGCTATTGGTAAGAATCACCTGAATGGTGATAATTATATTGAATCATAATATTGTTCCTAACAATGTCTTGTACAGGCTGAGTAAGTATTATAAATGTACAGGGATGACTACACGACTATGGGTAAGAATCACCAAAGGGTGATAATTGTATGCTTTAAATTATGTTGGCTATGAGATTTGTATGCTTTACTTCTTGTCGGCTATAAACATGAAATTGACCCTAAGGCAACGAGAAAAACCACTGTTAATAATGTTCTATAACATGATTACTTAGTGTTGTCTTCTTAGGTGAGTTGGGCCAGCAACGCTCGCCAGTACATTAATGATGTACTGACCCACATTGTGGGCAATATTATAGGTGCTTGCGTATGGGGAAAATCGTTTGATCAGTGCTTGACATCGATAATTCAGATGGGGGTACATGTAGAAGCATAGGATTTCACAACCAGAAAGCCCATGCGCCGGACACTATATACGCCAGAGCTTGGACAAAATACTTCACAGCAACAAGTATAGACATGGAAAGAGAACTTTTTATTTCACAGATAAAAGTCTATTACATGTCTAGAGAAGGCTGTACAAAGGAAAACTTCTACAAAAGAAAGATCCTAAGTCTACGGCCAGCAGTCGCCATGCGCCTCCAGTCAGGCGCAGCAGCCACCATGCGCCTCCAGTCAGGTGCAGCAGCCACCATGTGCCTCCAGTCAGGCGCAGCAGCCACCATGCGCCTCCAGTCAGGCACAGCAGACACCATGCGCCTCCAGTCAGGCGCAGCACCACCATGCGCCTTCAGCAAGGCGCACTCCTTCAGCAGCTCAGTTATGTGCATCCCCAGTTATGTGCATCCCTTCAGCAGCCCGATTATGTGCTGCTCTTCCAGCCAGGCTCACCTGATAAGTGCCTCGACTAATGAAGCATTTAACCCTCTGGCTGGAACCGAGGAAGTGAAGAGCACCGCAAATCTGTGGCCAGGGGAGGCTTCGAAAGAGCCTCCAAAGACCAAGGAAGACCGTAATCGAAATACGGCTAAAGGAGCAGCTTTCAACACAACCAGAGTGGGCGACACCCACTTTGGAGGAAGACGGTCAGGACATCGCCATTCCGCTCTATGGCTCTTCCGGAACAACGGAGACGAGGCCCGAGCATCCTTATCTTTGGATGCAACAGGCACCTTTCACCTGCCTCGGAAGCCCTCGACTCCATCTTTTGGATGTAACAGTCACCTTCAAGTGCAGCAACGACGACATGGCATCTCATCTTCACCCTCGGGAGCACTTCGTCAACAGAGTGCACTCGAATACCCAAGTTCATGTTGGAAGTACGTGAGAGAACGAGAAGCAAACCTTCTCTCCATGCCACTATTTATAGGCCGGGCAGATCAAACCCACGTGCCAAGTGGATGGCTCTCCGAATTCTGAGCAATAAACTTGCATTTAATGGATGAACCGGATGCCTCGAATTCAGCCAAACGGCTATTTGAAGCACTCGAGGAACGGAACAGCCGCACGCGCCCTTCGACTTCAGGCGCATCACACAGATGCGCCCTGCAGAGCCAAGCGCATCACAGAGAATGCGCCCCCATACCCAGTGGAACGTCAATCGACGCGCCCCCTCAGCTGTCCATCGAATGTCACAAACATTAAATGCTGAACTGACAGAGTTGGCAGCACGTCTCCCAAAGTCTGAACAGTTGACAGCTTTTTCAGAAGACGAAGCGTCGACAACGTCAGCATCATTATGACTTTACTTCGACGGCTACTGCCACGTGGCCACTCGACCACCCGTATGCGCCTCCGCGGCCATGCGCCCAAACATGCATGCGCCTCAAAAGCCATGCGCCCCAGACTGTTCTCTGATCCCAAAAGACAGAAGAAAAGTCTCCATCCGAAGCTCTGCATCGCCTCAAAAGCCATGCGCCCTAGACTGCTCTCTGATCCCAAAAGACAGAAGGAAAGTCGCCTACATGCGCCTCAAAAGCCATGCGCCCAGAATGGTTCGTGACTCCTAAAGGTTACGAGCCAAAGTCTCCTCATGCGCCCAATCCTAGGCGCATCCTACCAGAACATTCCCCACCAAATCCGAGATCTTCGAGCCATGAGTCGATGACACGTGTCCTTTGACTCAACTCATCCAAGATCTCAGCAACAGAAAGATCTTCTTCTCCGCTACGTGCCGGCTCACAACAACAAGATGAAGAAGTCAACCCCTCGATCAGGGCTCATCACCCATATGCCTCCATCAGCAATCAACACGTGGCGTCCCCACACACCGGTGCATCCTACATATGCGCGTATGAGCAGCCAACCTGCCCAGCTATAAAGAGAGGAATCATTTCCTTCTTAGACACACGGACAGATACGAACGAACATATCACCAGAGAGGTAGATTCGGACACTCAACGTCTTCCTCCTCTCAGCAAGCTCCAGCACCCAGAGCAATCCAAACCTTCAGAGAATCGATAACCGTCGTCAGCTCGTCAACGGAGTCAACGTATTACCACTCGCTCCATCGGCACAAGGGACCCAGATTAACAAAAGTGTACTTCTAGGGCTACATCTAAGTCCTATATTGTAACACTGTTCTGTTTGTATTGAAATTTATAATCAAAGAATTTTAATGGCAAACAAGCGGGCGACACTGCTGGGGACCTCTTTCTCCTCCACTGAGAAAGTTGTGTCGCAAGCCGACGACGTGAAGGTGTGCTCCTCCCACAAGACGCTGGTCGTACGCCTCAATCAACAGGCGTATGAGGAGTTCATATCTGAAGGCAGCGCGAGTCCTTCGAAGCGGCTGCCGAAGCCGAAGAAGACCCGTCGAGTCTGGGTGCGCAAGGTCGACGCCTCGGGCACCACCACCGAAGGGGATACGCCAATCCAGCCCTCCCTTCCTGCTGACGTCCTCAGCAACCAAGATGCGCCCGCTGATGCAGCGCATCTCTAGGGAAAACGTGCGGCTAACCACATTCCCCAGCCATCTCCCTCTCAGGCGAGGAAGATGCGTCGACGGAGCAGAGGCGCAACCAATGCCCCGCGTATCGTCTCTGATGCGCCACAGAAGATCTCTGTCTTTGACAGACTCACTCGCTGTAGTGGCGAGGAGAATTTGGATTCTGAGTACTATGCGCCCCAGCGGTCTGGTACGAAGAAGTCCAAGGCAGCACGGGCCATGCGTCCCAAACGTGCTATGCCAGCAACAAGCCAGAAGCCTGCGCTCACAATCGCGCGCGCTGCTGATGGTAAGTTGTACAAGGTCGGCTCGAGTGCTGCGGCGCCGAGAATGAGCCGACCTTCAAAACCCTTGTCTCACTTGGGCACATCAGTTGTATGCATAACCAAGTCGAACAAGACAAACAAATGTTGTGGTTCCCCCACTACTAATCGGGATGCCTGTTTGGTATCAGATCAGGGGGCGCAGCACTCACTTGACCACCCCAATGCTTGGCCTTGCCATGCGCTTGAAGGGGGTACGAAAGTAGCACTCTCCTCCAACGACCTGCGTGACGTGATCACTCACAAACGCCGGTCAGGAGAGTCGACCAACAAGCATGATACGCCTCTCACGGGGCATACTTGTACGGTGGTCACCATCAACTGCTGTTGAAAGGCAGCAGTACCACCAAGGCAGTCAGTCTTCCAGAGGCTACAATCATCGACACCCCTCCGACATCGCCTTGGGAGGAAGGTGTCAACATAAGAGGAGCCAAGGGTTGCTTCATGCAACGTGATCTCCAACTCCTCGTCAGTCCGAAAAACGACTGGCAATTCCTCGTCCCCATCCAAAAGCCAGCTGAGGAAAACCAAGGCGGTGGTCTCGTCCTCCGGAGTGTTCGAAAGCACTCGGTCGAGGAAGAAGTTCCTGGAGGAGGCTGGGGGTAGTCAGACCCTTGTTGAGCTTCCTTCCGAAGACGAGTGTGTCCAAAGCACACTTGGGGCAGATCCTCGAGGCGGAGTCAGCCTCCCAGAAGCCTCTGAAGACAAGGACATCCCCCAGAACATAGCTGGGGGTAGCCTAGCATCTGCGGACCCGAGTTCCAGAGACGAAGAGGCCCTTCAAGATGGAGCTCAGGGTGATCAGACCTTTACAGATGCGCCCGTCGAGAATAACCTCCAGAACGTGACTGGGGGTAGCCAAGATGAAGCTCCAGGGGAGGCGACTCCCCTACATGAGAGTGAAGCCGAGAGTGAGGCCTTAACTCATCCCTCCACTTCCGGTCGCGTCGTGACAGTGAATGTGACTGAGGTTGATGTCGAGTCTGATGCGCCGTCGCAGGACATCGTCCAGCGCATAGACACATTAGAAGGAGGACTCAAAACCCTCTCTGCTTCCTTGCAAACACTGACTCAGGCGGTGTTTGAAATACGGTCGGCCTTGACCCAAATGCCTTCGACCGGTCCCGACCCAGGGGACAATGGGGAATCGAGTGTACCCCTTCAACGGGTACCCTCAGGCACAGACCGCCAAGAAGTACCCCGGACGTCTGAGCCCTCAAACGCTCAACTTCAGGTGGTACCACCTTCCCCAACACCCAGCTCCACGGAGGATGTGGTTAAAATGATCAAGGATTTACGGGAGCGCTTCGAATCCAAGAACAGGCAAGAGGAGTGTCAGAAGATGGGCATCCCCCAACCCTATCCCCTCGAGTGGAACAAGGTGGTTTATCCTCCAAAGTATAAACCACAAACTCTGATGCCATATGACGGGAAGAACTCTCCACGTCGCTACCTGACATACTTCCAGTCCCAAATGGGGCATCTCCCGAAGGAGGACGCGCTCCTCACTAGCATATTTGTTGGAGCATTGAAGGGAGTGGCGTATGACTGGTACTACAGCCTCCCCGACAATTCCATATCATCCTTCGATGATTTGACGCGCCTCTTTCTCAACCGCTTCTACGACGGTGTCACGACCTGCATCCACTGTGAGGGTACGAGTACGTAACAACGCCCAGCCTACGCCGCAGTGTCGGCGGTAGAACGCTGTTCTAAGTCTCTAACTAACCATCAACTCATGCAGTATATAATGTACTCATCATGATCAACTCCGAACGGAGGACAAGTATAAGATATGGTGTAACTCAATCACAGTCTAAGCACGATAAGATAACACATAATTGTAACTAAGAATTTGAAGACAACAAAACTACTAATATAATAACAACAAACTCAAAATCTCAATACATCTCAAGTCTCAAATCTCTATATACAAGTCCAGATCTAAACAGAAAAAATAAAACAAAACAGACTAACTAAACTCCCGATCACTCCTGAGTGTCGGGGCCATAGGTAGCTAAGCCATCTCCTCAGTAAAATGTAGGGCATGTATCCTCAGGGCAATCATCTGTAAAATTTTCAACAGGTCCAGTCAGGACAGGAACGAGCACATCTCATCTAGTAAATCCAAGTAAATGACAGAGAACTATAAAGCAGTTATAGACAGTTGTATTGATGAAAAATGGCAGTTTATATTCAGGTGATGGTAAGAAAGACAGATAAAGTGCAAGGAAAGTAAATACTAAACAAGAGAAGAATCATAGCAATGAAGACTGTAAAAATAGAACTAGCTGAACCAGGGTAATATGATATAAAGTCCAGACAACATGTAGACCAGTGTAACTCCAATGTAAGTCCAGTACAGGATGAATCTCATACAAGATGAATCCAGCAAGGGACGATTCCAGTCATAGTGATCAATGATTCCAGGGTGAGTCCAGCCTATACTCTAGTAGTGTGTTTTAAAATACCGAGATCGACATGTAATCGGCTGTGGGTAATCCGGCACATCACACACCTGGCCGGGTGTGAGATGGCTATCATTCCAGTAGATTCCAGTAGGGATGATTCCAGTAATGGGGTATGTCTACATGTCTTACTCTAGTATTTCCCCTCCCAGTAAGTGAATCCATAATTCTGACACAATGATTCAAGATGAGTCCAGCCAAGTACAATGATACCAGTAAATGATTTCGGGGTGATTCCAGTAAATGATTCCAATAATAGAAGCCGGAAATGATGATACCAGTAATAGAGGCCAGAATTAAATGTGTGTCGTATACATGAATCCAGAATAACAGTACGTGTTTGTAACAGAGAATCACATACAGCTAACTAGAACTGAAATACAGTAATTGACAAATAAATGAGAGAACTATCAGAGAATGTACTCGCCTGATACTCTGAAAAGTGTAGTGTAATGTTAGATGTCTGCACCAGAGTCACAATGTCCTAGATAAAGCAGTACAGGTTATAATATGTTTTAAAACAAGGTATATGATGTTTATGATGCAATCTACATGTTTCTAAGTCAAATCTAGGTCAAAGTCAACTCTAAGTCAAACCTGGTCAATACTGGGTCAACTAGGTCCAATCAAGTCTCACTAGGCCTAACCAAGTCTAGACTAGCATCCAAGCACAATCACAAGGTTACAAAGCAACACACATTCATATGTATGCATATACCATATATATATATATATATATGTACACATAGGCTAAGGTATTTATACATGCATTCATTCATACATACATACATACATACATATATATTTAGCATACTAGCATTCTACATTACCCTTATTCATGCTTGTTCATGTCATCATGCATCCATACATATATAGGTGTGATAGGTTTAGGGATTAAAGCTAGTGTTCAACATGTTTAATGTAGTGAAGTAGGCATGCATATAGAGGGGTATCTAGGTTAGCACAATGCTATCAACTAAACTCAAACTACTTCTAATGTAACACAAAGCCTATCTCTATATCAACCTATCAACCATACATGCTCTAACTGTTACCTAGAGAACTCATTCCCCACCCAAAACCTAATCTCTAATCTCTATATCCTAACACCAACACATGGCCAAAACTGAAACCAACTCACTCCTTTAACTTATCAACTCTCTCAACCTTAATCTAAACTCTATCTTCAAACCTATATTTGATACTAGCCCCAACTCTCAGGATACCTATAGATTCCCTCTACAAAACTATACTAGGACAATCAATTTAACTTACCTATTCCTCACCCTTCCTCTAAAACATTATTGTGACACATTAACCCTCATATCCCATTACCTAGGTACCAATCCTATTTCCATATTTACTCTATACTCTACCCTTGCCTATTCCCTGCCTAGCCCTCAATACCCTCATGGCTCTACCTAAAGGCACACACCAACTCAAACCCAACTCCCCAGGGAACCTGGAAACCCAAGCTTCCTGCAAGGGAGGATCCCCTGCTGCCTAGTGCAGCAGGGCAGATGCTGCTACTGCCTGTTGTACAATGATGCCCAGGCAAGCTGCTGCTATGCAATGCAATGCAAAGCCAAAGCAATGCAATGCAAACCAACTGCTGCCTAGCTGCATGCTGCAAATGCCCTGCTGCTATGCAATGCATGGGCCTGCCTACTGCTGCTATGTAATGCATAAACCAGGCTGAGCCAAAACAGGGCAAGCCAAGGCAATGCCTTGTCTGCTCCTGCAAACTCAGCTAAGGCCAATGCCAAGTCAAACAGTGAGGAAAATGTCAGTCCAGTTGTGTGTATGTGTGACTTAGAGTGTTCAGTGTGTGTGGTGGCAATGTGTGAGTGTATGGAATCAAATTGTGTGTTTGTGTGAGCATGTGAGTGCCCAAACCATATAAATTTCAGATTTCATGTGCTGGTCTAAATCTCAGGTTTATGTAACATTTAATTTCAGGAAATCAACTGTAATATCAAACTCAAGGTGACCCTAAGTACCTTACTGATATCACCATGAATATTTACACAGATGCATACATGAACTAAATGAACTTTACATCTATATTTATATGTGCAAGTCCCAAACAAAATACTAGCCTCTCCTATATATATGAAACCTGAAACCAAATCAGCATGCAAGAGGGGGTGTGTTCATCTGTGAATTCCCAGGTTAATATCAGTGAATCAATACTTAACAGTGAAACAATACCTGAGTTATCTCAGGATTTAACCTACTTTCAAAACAATTCAAAAATAAACTTTTCAGTTCTCAGTGAACTAATCACTCAATTTCCAATAAAACAGTGCATAGACATCAAAACCATTCTCATTTGAACAAAACTTTAATCAATGCATGTCCCAGTTACTATCCAGCATGTAGGTAAGGTATCTACATATTTAAACACAATAATTTTCTTAATTTAAAACAGAAAACCCATTTTCCTTCTCAGTATCAGTGTATCAGAGTAAGCTCAAAAACCCAAGGTCAAATTCAATTCAAAAACCTAATACAAGGTGTGTCAAGAGTGCGTAGGCATGGGGACATGTCACACGTGTCTAATAGGACACCCACGAGTCCAAAAATTAGGGCACGAGGTATCCAAAAGCCAACGTACACTGTGTCTGAGACAGTACAATGCACTGTCTCGTGCACGTGTGTCGGGCCGCAAAGGACACGACACACACATCTAAGAGTGTCGTGCACGTGTCCACAGCTAGGGTAGGTATATGTGTTCGTGTACACGTGTCTGTCTTGTGTCCACGTGAGTCGTGTCCAGAGAAAATAGCGCGTATCAGCACGCATTTTAAACCGCGTGTCGTGCAGTGCCAAATCGATGCGGATGGGATTTCTTCCAATCCGCTCGATAAAATGTCCTAAAATTTTATGTGCACTGTGTCAGTCAAAGCCCGCAGGTGTGTGCAAAATTTCGTGTCAGGACGTGCAGTGTCGTGTCCGCTACAGTGCCCGAGCAGCAGGACACTGTACGGTGTCCTCATGCACGCGTTCGTGTCCAATTTTGGACACGAAAGAGACACGAAAAACCAATCAGTCTTCATAAAATTTGATGTACAAAATTAGAGCAACAAATTCATATAATTAGATTTACAAAAATTGAAAATAAATTCCTTAAAGGCATTTAATCAAACACCTACAAAACAATACGACACGTGTCCGATACGGACACCAAACGGACACGAATTCCACCCAAATTTTGGGAACACCTAGGGGACTCCTAGATCTAGTCCTATATGCAAAGAAAACTGAAATTTGAATCAATTTAAAGGGTTTTACCTATGTGTGCAAAAAGCTTAGAAAAGCCTCAAATGGGGGATTCTTCCTCTTGGTGCCACAAGCTCCAAATTGTCCCAAAGCTGGGATTAAACTCAGAAATCAGAAAATAGGAAAGTGTTAGGTTCTAATGTAAGAAACTAGGATCAAAAAGGAATTAAAATGGATTTATGGGGATTTTTGCAAGAGGGACAATACCTTTCCTTCTCCAATGTTGAAATGAATGAAAGAAGGAGGCAAGCCCTGAAGAATAAGTGTTTATATAGGGTGGGAATCCCTATGGCTGGTCATTTAGGGTTTGGTTAGGGTTAGGGCTTCTAGTTATGGGCCATGGGCCAAGTCATGATCAAAATAAATCATTTAGCCATAAGTCATTTCATGAAACCATGAACCATGACTTAAATGCACTAAACCAAATCCCCTCATTCTAAAATTAGTTTCTAATGACTAAATGTAGGTTAACCTAAGTTGGACTAGGGTCACCATGGCTAGGGTTAGCTTCTAGGCTAGTTTACTAGGTCTCAACAAGTCAAGTCAACCTAGAATTCACCAATTCAACAAATCACCAAATAAATCAAATAAGTCAAAATGACCAAAATACCCCTAGGCTAAAAATAATAATAAAATCATTCTAATGACGTGGTTAGGCTCTAGGTCATGCAATCTCTCAGGTTTCACTAGCAGCACATCAAAATCATAAGTCATGACTTAAAACAGTTTTAAATAGTTTAAAATTTTTTAAAAATTACCAAAAATCATAATGTGAAATAAATATCAATGAATAATAATTATAATTACAAAATTTCAAAAATACCCTCATCTGGAAAACTGGGTGTTACAATCCTACCCACCTTATAAAAGTTTCGTCCACGAAATTAAGATGATTGCACCTCTCCTAGGTCAAACCCCCAATCAATCAAAGTCGAAGCAATACAATCCTACTGGTCGTGATTCCACAGTCTCGAACAGGGTAGCTACACTATCTAGCAATCACAAGCAATATCCTGGCAGGTACTAAGGGAAATCACACATGGAAGTGGGGAGGAAGAACAAGAAGGTCAAACCTGCTAATTCATCACCTGCAACGTCGGTCTCCTCGACCGCCATCGCAAAAGCTCCACCCCTCTGGTGCTGAGCTACAGGTGGCCTAGCTCCCTCAAAAGGAGGTGCAAAGGGACAGTCTACCATCCTATATGAAACTTGGTAAGACAACAAGGAATTAATCATGACCTGGGTTGATCTATCAAGTACAGTGCCTTTTCTTCTGAAATATGTGAAAGACAAAACAATAAAGAGTTCAAGGACGATGCTATTAAGTACAATACGTGGTTCATAGGCGATGGAAATAATTCAAAAGAGAATTGCCAAAGCTGTCGTGGATGAGACTCTGGGGCAATTTTAACTATGTCTCCCTCCATGTCGAATAATATATGAGAAGCGAACCAAAGTGCAATAGGTTGATCAGACCATCATGCACCGATTCTGATTAGACAATATGTTAGTGGGTGCCGGCCCCAATAAAATATGTCATGATCAAGCTCGAAAAGATCAGCTTGCAAAACTGGTATTAAATTAGCAACATAAGATAGACAAAATATAAGTGAGGATATGATGAAGGAAGTTAATAGCTCTTTAAACATCAAGAAGTGAGGGTGAATCAAAACAAGAGGAAAAGGATTTCCAAATCGAAGTTCATAATGAGATTCTCAAGGGTCATCCAGGAATCTCTCAAGTAGTCCTAACTGTGATTGAGTACCTCTCTGTTAAATCCTATCTCTCGATCCTATCGCAGGCTCGCAGCAGTACAACTAAGTCGCCGTACTACCACGATATCGCACTAATGCGACTCTCGACCTGTATGGGCCACCACTAAAAACGTGTCACGACCCGCACCCACTGTGAGGGTACGAGTACGTAACAACGCCCAGCCTACGTCGCAGTGTCGGCGGTAGAACGTTGTTCTAAATCTCTAACTAACCATCAACTCATGCAGTATATGATGTACTCATCATGATCAACTCCGAACTGAGGACAAGTATAAGATATGGTGTAACTCAATCACAGTCTAAGCACGATAAGATAACACAGAATTGTAACTAAGAATTTGAAGACAACAAAACTACTAATATAATAACAACAAACTCAAAATCTCAATACATCTCAAGTCTCAAATCTCTATATACAAGTCCAGATCTAAACAGAAAAACTAAAACAAAATAGACTAACTAAACTCCCGATCACTCCTGAGTGTCGGGGCCATAGGTAGCTAAGCCATCTCCTCAGTAAAATATAGGGCATGTATCCTCAGGACAATCATCTGTAAAATTTTCAACAGGTCCAGTCAGGACAGGAACGAGCACATCTCATCTAGTAAACCCAAGTAAATGACAAAAAACTATAAAGCAGTTATAGACAGTTGTATTGATAAAAAATAGCAGTTTATATTTAGGTGATGGTAAGAAAGACAGATAAAGTGCAAGAAAAGTAAATACTAAACAAGAGAAGAATCATAGCAATAAAGACTGTAAAAATAGAACTAGCTGAACCAGGGTAATATGATATAAAGTCCAGACAACATGTAGACCAGTGTAACTCCAATGTAAGTCCAGTACAGGATGAATCTCATACAAGATGAATCCAGCAAGGGACGATTCCAGTCATAGTGATCAATGATTCCAGGGTGAGTCCAGCCTATACTCTAGCAGTGTGTTTTAAAATACCGAGATCGACATGTAAACGGTTGTGGGTAATCCGGCACATCACACACCTGGCCGGGTGTGAGATGGCTATCATTCCAGTAGATTTCAGTAGGGGTGATTCCAGTAATGGGGTATGTCTACATGTCTTACTCTAGTATTTCCCCTCCCAGCAAGTGAATCCAGAATTCTGACACAATGATTCAAGATGAGTCCAGCCAAGTACAATGATACCAGTAAATGATTCCGGGGTGATTCCAGTAAATGATTCCAGTAATAGAAGTCGGAAATGATGATACCAGTAATAGAGGCCAGAAAGTAAATGTGTGTCGTATACATGAATCCAGAATAACAGTACGTATTTGTAACAGAGAATCACATACAGCTAACTAGAACTGAAATACAGTAATTGACAAATAAATGAGAGAACTATCAGAGAATGTACTCGCCTGATACTCTGAAAAGAGTAGTGTAATGTCAGATGTCTGCACCAGAGTCATAATGTTCTAGATAAAGCAGTACAGGTTATAATATGTTTTAAAACAAGGTATATGATGTTTATGATGCAATCTACATGTTTCTAAGTCAAATCTAGGTCAAAGTCAACTCTAAGTCAAACCTGGTCAATACTGGGTCAACTAGGTCCAATCAAGTCTCACTAGGCCTAACCAAGTCTAGACTAGCATCCAAGCACAATCACAAGGTTACAAAGCAACACACATTCATATGTATGCATATACCATATATATATATATATATATATATATATATATATATATATATATATGTACATATTGTAGACCTTTAAAAATGAAAGTCACGCTGAGTTGATCAGGACAAAGTCAAAAGTCACGCTCAGTTGATCCAGACAATATAAACAAATCACGCTGGAAGACAGCTCATCATTTGTCAGAGAGTAATTATGACTGACAGTACGACAGTCGAAGAATGTCTCTTCGTATGCCACGTATGCACAGAACTCGAGAGATCATCGCCGTCTGTTGCGTGACTTTCGAAATCTTCTTCAGCAAGACTCGGCCTTCGTCGAGTTGGCGTACAAAAAGGGTTTCTTGTCATTTAATGCGACTGATAAAGCAATCACTGTCAGAAATTTTGTGTCAGTCAAAGACACGCCAAATCAAGACAGCTGGCAGTCCTATCTTAAGTCTGCGTATATTTTTGAGTTCTTTACCTCAAGTTTGCATGGATTCGGAAGTTTTCTTCCTCAAGTTTACGTGGATTTTGGAGTTCTTTGCCCCGAATCTGCGTGGATCCTGAAGCTTCTTGCCCCAAGTTTGCGTGGATTTGGAAGCTTTCTACACCGAGTTTGCATAGATTTCGTCTTCAACAAGTCTGCGTGGATTTCATCAAATTGGAGTACGTGGCAGCCATGCCACTGATCTCTCGCCTGCGTGTCCTGTAACTTGCACACGACTCATGCATGATTGCCATATGTCCAACAGTTACAGGCCACATCCAGTAACTGCTCACAGCCTTGCATATGTTAAATCCTGCGTGATTTTTAACTAGGCACAGGCTGTGAAGACAGTTATCTTTTCAGTTATTATTTTTGACTCTATAAATAGAGTTCTTTTTCTCATTCATTGTATAGATACACTGATATCTACTGTCAAAATTTTGAGAGCTTTTCTTCTTCGCATAGTCCAAGGAATAAAGCGATCGTCTTCTAGATCGGATTCCTACAGTTGTAATTTTCCCAGAAACACAACAAATAAAGAGAATTTCTTTATGAAAAACAAATTGGCGACTCTGCTGGGGAAAACCATCTCCTCTTCTGAGATGGCAACAACTCAATGCGACACTTCGTCAGTCGGCTCGACGAAGAAGGTGATGACGATCAAATTCGATCAACTCGCCTATGAAGAAATGCAGCGGGCTAAGGGTGGCAAGCCCACTCCAGCCTCCATCACTACTGCCAAGTCGAAGGGACACTCTGTCTATATCCCTAAAGAATCAGTTGGCAGTCAATGGTGAAGTCTCTGCCATAGTGTCTACTCCTAATACTGGCAAGAACCCCACTGCAAGCACGCACACTCTTGTGCGCTCGAAGATGACAGTGACCAAAAGTCACGCTGATAGTACTAGCTCCTTAGACAAATCTATTCCAGTGTGCAATTCCACATTCAACAGTCACGCTGACAGTACTGGCTCCTTAGCCAAATCTGTTCCAGCGTGCAAATTCAATTCTAAAAGTCACGCTGACAGTACTGGCTCCTTAGCCAAATCCGTTCCAGCGTGCAAATTCAATTCTAAAAGTCACGCTGACAGTACTGGCTCCTTAGCCAAATCTGTTCCAGCATGCAAATTCAATTCTAAAAGTCACGCTGATAGTACTGGCTCCTTAGCCAAATCTATTCCAGTGTACAATTCCACATTCAACAGTCACGCTGACAGTACTGGCTCCTTAGCCAAATCTGTTCCAACGTGTAATTCTAAAATCAAAAGTCACGCTAACAGCTCTGGTTCTTTAACCAAGTCTGTTTCAGCGTGTATTTCATCAGAGAAGAATAGCTCCTTAGCTATCTCTTCTTCTTTACCAAGTTCTACTAAAACTAGGGGTCCTCTTCCACACAAAGTCCCATCGAAAAGGAATAACTCTTTAGTTGTTTCTTCTGCTCCTATAGTTTTTACTTCAGGAACAGCTTTGACTGACAATCTTGTTAGTCAAAGGAAAGGAGATAGTCCTTTGACTATTCTTCCTTCTGGACATTCTATGTCTCAAATTCTGAATGAGTCTAAGAAGAAACATTCCACAATGTCTTCTTTTATGACTTCTTCAAATTGGGCACAGAATCTGTCCATTAAAGAGGGTCTGTTACTAACTCCTAATCAAAGGGGTGGTTCAACTCTTCCTTCTCTGCAAATATCCAGATCAATGGAAGAAAAACTCCATGTTTCCAAAATTAATGTGTTACCTTTCACTGATCTAAGAATAAAACTTAGCACTTCTGGTGTAAAGAAACTATACCAATTGGATATGAAAATAAAAGATCCAGATGCAGAGTATGCAAGAAATTATGTGGCTCATATTAATCACTCTCTGTATAATCAAGAGCCATCAAGACCCAAGAACAGGAAATATACTCCTCAATCTTCACAAACAGATTTACGAGAACATCTTCAACAGAAGAGAAGGAGTAATTCTATGTCAAAAGAACATGCTGAATGTGACTTCTATCCAAGAGTCATAATTCAGTGCAGATGTCAATCAATGGTTCGAGACCATGGTGATCATGAATGTGACTTCCAGCCTAGAGTCACAATACAATGCAGATGTCAAACTAAACGACAATCTGTCTTCAATCGGATTCAGTGTGAACCTATGCCTGATGAAGATGAGCCTTTGTTTGCTTCTGTCAACATGACTTCCCGAGATACTGGGGGTAGAACTGATAGTCCAGATGGAGTATACAGAAATACCAGAGCAAGAGCCCTAGCCTCTAGTCAAAGAAATTTGATCTCTAAAATTGATTCTGAATTTCTGGGAGAATCTAACTTCCCACCTCTTCCTAATGGGGGTAGTTCTCCTCTAAATGACTTCGATGCACGAAGTAGTGATTCAGAACATACAATATCCACTAATTCATCAATAATCCCTCGTACAGTCACGACATATATGGTGGATGGGAATACTGAGTTGAACAATGAACCTTCTTCTTCAGTAACTCCTCAGGACCAAAGAATTGCTTCTTTGGAACAACAAATGAAGTCTATGGCTGACACAATGAAGTCAATGTATGAACTCATGACAGCTCAATTACAAAATCGACAGACTGTACCAGATGCTATGCCAGTTGATACTGATATAAGTCCAGTACAAGTTCTTCCAGCAGTACAATCCAATACTCCTGGACCAGCTCAACCAAATCCTAGTCTCTCTGGAGCTGGGGGTAGTGCTTACAATGCTGTTCCTCCTCCCAACTATTCTCTACAAGCTACCACTCCACAATCTTTCGGAGTTGTCAATGAGGAATTGAGGAATCACAAAACTCAATTCGAAGCATTCAAACAGAAGGATGGATTACAAAGGTTAGGCATCAAGCAACCTTATCCGATAGAGTGGAAGCAAGTATCGTATCCTCCCAAATACAAGCCTCCTACTATCTCATTCTATGATGGAACCACTTCTCCAAGTCAGTTTATTAATCACTTTGAAGTGATGACTGATCAATTGCAACCAAGTGATGCCCTCCTTACTCGAGTATTTATTGGATGTCTCAAGGGTACAGCTTATGAATGGTATAGAAGTCTCCCAGATGGGTGTATTACCTCATTTGCTGGTTTCAAATAGATATTTCTTGAACGGTTCTATGAAGGGCTCAACAACATGACTATGTCTGCTCTTATTAGAATCAAGCAGAAAAATAATGAATCTACAGAGGAATACATTGAACGGTTTTGAAGAGAAGCTCTGAAGATGCCTCTTGGAACTCCTGATGCTGTCACCATTGATACATGTAAATCAAACTTGTTGCCAATCATCAGCATGTGGACAGGGTCCACCCAATTTCAAGACTGGCCTTCCTTCATAGTCAGTGCCAAAGCGGCAGAAATTAGCGCTGAAACCTTCAAAGGTTTAAGAGTACAGATGACTCCTAAAGAAACAGGTCAAGGTGCTAACAATAAAAATAATGCTCGCAAGGGAAAAGAAACTCTAGAAGTTAATCTTCAGAGCAAGGATACATCAAATGTTCAAACTCCTGCCTCTACAACTCAACAATCCAGAATACTTCACCCTAAAGAAGAATATTCTTTTGACGACGACGATGTCCTTGGAATCTTTGAATGTCTGCTGAAAGGTAATAAAATACAATTACCTGAGATCAAGAAACCCGATGAAGCTAGAAAGACAGATCATCCCAAATACTGTCCATACCACAGGATGCTGGGTCGCACAATTCGTACATGTTATGTACTAAAAGGAAAGATCCAAGAAATGATTAAGTCTGGAGCTATCTCTCTTACTCCAAAAGAGAAGATGGTCACTTCAAATGTCATCTCTATGCAATTTGGAGACTTCCCTCCTCAATTTCTTGAAAGCGGGATTATTCCTATTCCCAAGGCAACTCTTGAAATAGTGAATGTTCCTCCTCCACAGTCTGAAAGATTGATGCCAATCACTTTGGAGACTGGAGAAATCATGTGGATTCATCCTGATCTAGTAGCAGACTTTGAATCTCCTTCTCCTCGAAAGTCCAAGAAGTCTGGAAAGATTAAATCATGTCATATGACTTCTCTCGGATCTACCTCTGACGCAGAGCCTAAAGATAATGAAGAGGCACTTGTTAGTGCTACTCGAACGGGGAAACCTTATCTAAAGGATTATTCTAAGAATCCTGAAGATCTTACTGATATCCCTCCAGCTGCTAAAGATGCTCCTAATGTTCCTCCTGAAGAAGAATCATCTACTGCACCTGTTCCTTCAATTATACCGGCTGAACCTGTTCTTCCTAAACCCACAGCTCTGGAGAAAGGCAAACAACAGGCTCGGTTTGATAAACCAATCAAGAAGTCTCCTCCTCTTGGGCTTCAGAAGCCTTACAACTTCGACATTCTAGCTCAGCTTGCTAATACTCCAGCTAGAATGTCCCTCTTTGAACTTCTACGTCTTTCTAAAGAGACTCGGGAGACGTTAAGTGAAGCACTTCTTCAAGCTGACTCTTGTCTTGCACAATTGAAGAAGCCAGATACGGAACCTGCTATTTGTTTACACTGCAACAGTGTACTGGAGATTATTCCAAATATCACCTTTACACAAGACGACATGCTATTGGAGGATAATCGACATGATCGGCCTCTCTACTACACTGGTTATATCGATACAATGAAGATAGATCGTATCCTCATTGATCCCGGGTCTGCTATAAGCATAATGCCAAAGAGTTTGTTGGATAAACTAAAAATCCCTCTTCACAAGCTCTCCAAGACGGTTACTACTATCTTGGGATTCAATCAAAGCCGAAGTGAGCCTTTGGGAAAGATTCATCTGAAGCTTCAGATAGGCGATTTCAGATCTAAAGTCACTTTCTATGTGATCGAGATCGTGGGATCCTATAATCTTCTTCTGGGGAGGCCTTTTCTTCATGAAAATAATGTAGTGCCCTCTACTCTTCATCAGTGTTTTAAATACATTGATAGCAATGGAAGAGTACAAAAAGAAGTTGCTGATATAAATCCCTTCCATGGGGTTGAAGCTTATTTTAATGATTCCCGAATGTACAAAGAAGAGTATACAAGGGTCATACAAGCTATGGAGAAAGAAGATGCACAAAATGAGACCTTAATAATTCCTGTTAAAGGTCAAACTACTCAACAACAATCTTCTAAACCCTCTGGAGAAGGTTCTTTCATCATCCCAGCGAGTGGACGGATCTCCCCGTCACCTCAGTCATCCACTCAAAATACATTGATCATTCCTATCAGTGGGCGTACTACAGTTCCTGTACCTTCACAGGATACTCTGCTAATTCCAGTTGGAAGGCGGACTACTCTTCTATCTCAAACTTCAAGGGAGCTCACCTCTTCTGAGCCATTTGTTATCGATCTTAATCGAAACAAAGCTTCTTCTCCCCCTTTAGTCATTGATTTGGCTAAAATCTCTAAGGCTCAGCCTTCTTCCAATGTAAATATTCCTGCTTTTACATTTAATGAAAAGTCTCCAACTTTGTAGTACGTCGATGTGTGTAATTATGTTCATAGTTATTTACGTCTGTTAGATGACTTGAACACAATAACCATAGGAGTTGTACAGACTGTTCATACAGATGTATCTCTAGAACCTGTACAATCTTTATACTTTCTAGTTCCCAACAGAAAGCCAGGAGACATTCTAATATTCTTTTACAAAGGGCCTCAAAGTCCTTCTGATTTAGAAGATGATGACAAAAATGATGATACTGGAAGATTACAACTACGTCGTTATAGTCAGCAATCTAGAGACATCATCAAAAATATGGGCTATGACTTCAGGACTGGCCTCAATGATGGGAAAGAAAGAAAAATGCCTGTTCGGATTCCTTCTTTGAAATATGGAAGGACGAAATACGGATTGGGTTATACTACTCCTACTCCTTTCATCAATATTATCCATGAAGATCCTGAATCTGACGAAGATAAGAGATCTGATTCTTCCAGTACTACTTCTTGGGATTCCGATACGAGTATCGGGGACTTCTACTGCAACATTCTGTCTTCCAATATGGTTTCTATTGACCATTCTGAAGATAGTGATGAAGACGAAGAAGAATTTGAAATCTCACCTGAATCAGAACAATGGGCCCAAAGGTTAGATAATCAATGGGAATTTCGATTTGAGCAAAAAGAACCTCCGACTGAAGATAAACTTGTTCAAATAGATGTTGGTGAAGAGGGATCCCCCAAACCAATATTCATCAGTAAAAGTCTTTCAGAAGCTGATAAACAAGACATGATCAAGCTCATCCGTGATTACATCGATGTCTTCGCTTGGAATTATGAAGATATGCCAGGGCTTGATCCTCAGATCGCAACTCACAAACTGAATATCTTGCCGAATGCTAAACCGGTCAAACAACAACAGCGACGATTTCGTCCAGACATTATGGATACAATTGAAGCTGAAGTCAATAAGCTCATTACCTCCGAGTTTATTAGAGAGGAACAACATCCCGATTGGGTAGCTAACATTGTTCATATTCTTAAAAAGACTGGCAAGATCAGAGTATGCATAGACTTCCGCGATCTTAATGCGGCATGTCCTAAAGACGAATTCCCTCTACCAATCACTGATGTCATGGTTGATAATACCTGTGGATTTGAACGAATGTCATTAATGGACGGGTATTCTGGGTACAATCAGATTAAAATGTTTCCAGATGACAAAAAACACACTTCTTTCAGAACGCCGATTGGTACATACTGTTATACAGTTATGCCATTCGGTCTCAAGAATGCAGGAGCAACTTATCAGCGAGCTATGAGCACTATATTCTGTGAACATTTGCGGAAAACAGTCGAATGCTATGTTGATGATATTGCAGTCAAAAGTCGACAAAAAGAGGATCATATCCAAGATTTGAAGACTATTTTTGATCTAATGCGTAAGCATCAATTAAAGATGAACCCTACTAAGTCCTTTTTAGGCGTCTCTAGTGGTAAATTTCTCGGCTTCGTCATTACCTCTAAAGGTATACACGTGGATCCCGAGAAGATCAAAGCCATCCAAGAGATGCGTCCTCCACGCACCTTAAAAGAGCTACGAGGATTTCAAGGAAGGATCGCTTATATCAGGAGATTCATCTCTAATTTATCAGGACGCTGCAGACCATTCAACAAACTTATGAAGAAAGGTGTCTCTTTTGTCTGGAATGATGAATGTCAGAAAGCATTCGATGATATAAAACAATATCTGATGAGCCCACCAGTAATGGTACCTCCCGTCTCAGGAATACCGTTCCTCCTCTGTACTCGAGCAATGAGTCATTCATTGGGTGTATTACTCGCTCAAAAGAATCAAAATGGTCATGAACAAGCCATTTATTATCTCAGTCGCACTATGACCGGAGCTGAACCTCGATATTCACCGGTCGAAAAAGAATGTCTAGCCTTGATATTTGCTGTTCAAAAGACACGTCATTATATCATTGGCCAGACTATTCATGTCATCTCCAGGATCAATCCCATACGAATCATGATGAAGAAACCCAGTGTTTTGAATTCTCGACTGGCTAACTGGGGAATCCAACTTGCTCAGTATGACATGCACTATATTCCTCAGAAATCAGTCAAAGGACAAGCTTTAGCTGATTTTCTGGCTGCTCACTCAATTCCAGAAAATTCAAAACTCTATGATGAAATCCCAGATGAAGTCCTAGATTCAAATCAAATTGCTGAAGAAGATCCTACTTGGCGTCTATTCTTTGATGGAGCATCAAGAATTGGTCCTAATGGTGATATTATCGCTGGAGTTGGAATTGTTCTTGTATCGCCAGAAGGTCTTACTATCCAAAGAGCTTATTCTCTTGATCAGCCATGTTCAAACAATGTAGCTGAGTACAATGCACTAATTATTGGTCTTCAACTCGCTAAACATCTGAATATTCAACATTTGGAGGCGTATGGAGACTCTAAACTCATTGTCAATCAGATCAGGGGTACTTATGAAGTTCGTCATCAAGATCTGGTTCCTTATCATAGAGCAGCTATATCTATGGCTTCTTCGTTTGAAGAATTCTTCATTGAACATGTTAGGCGAGCATGTAACACAGAAGCTGACGCTCTTGCTAATCTTGCGGCAGTGCTGGCTATTCCAATCAGATGGCAACAAATGATTGTTGTTCGTAATCGAGAATTATTTCATCTTGAAAAGAACTTGACTCTAGGACTTCCAGTTGACATTGAAGAATCAACATCTCATGACGTCAACACAACAAGAGGATTTGGATTCAGTCGTAAATCGATATCATCTTCATCTGATTCTAGCATGGAATTCATCTTCAGTAACTTGACCGAGAATCAGAATTCGGATAAAGATTGGAGGCTTCATTTCTTAGATTTCGTATTGTATGATATTCTTCCGGATGATCCGAGTGAAGCAGCATCTATCAGACGACGATCACTCAGATTCTACTACAATCATACAACAAAGACCTTATATCGTCGAGCCTATGATGGTTTACTTCTTCGATGTGTTGCCGGAGACGAGGCTCAGCAAATCATTCGCGAAGCACATGATGGAATCTGTGGAGCGCATCAGCCAGGACCAAAACTTCAAGACCGTATTCGACGTATGGGTTATTATTGGCCCACTATGGTATCTGATGCCATCGAATATGCAAAGAAGTGTAAAGCTTGTCAAATCCATGTGGATTTTATTCATCAACCCTCGAAATTTCTACATCCGACGGTAGCATCATGGCCCTTCAAAGCTTAGGGCATGGATATCATTGGCCCAATCAATCTGCCATCATCAAAAGGTCATCGGTTTATTCTCGCAATAACCGATTACTTTTCCAAATGGGCCGAAGCCATTCCTTTATCTGAAGTTAAGACATCCAATGTCATCAGCTTTATTAAGCACCACGTCATCTACAGATTTGGTGTTCCTCGACGTATTATTCACGATAATGGACCACAATTCGTCAGCCAGAAATTTATTCGATTCTGTGATGATCATCGGATCAACAATGTGGCTTCTACCGTATATAATCCGGCAGCTAACGGATTAGCAGAAGCTTTCAACAAGACTATCATCAAACTCCTAAAGAAGTTTGTCTCCACTAACAAACGTAATTGGAGTGACAATCTCGGTGAATGTTTGTGGGCTTATCGTACTACAGTTCGTAATGCTACTAAATGTACACCCTTTTCTCTGGTGTATGGTTGCGAAGCTGTTCTTCCATTAGAGATTCAAATTCCTTCTTTAAGGATAGCAATCGCTAATGAACTCACTGCTGAAAATAATGATCGTCTTCGACTTCAGAAATTAGAAGCTCTGGATGAAAAGTGATTATCTGCTCAACAGAATATTGAATTCTATCAAGCTAGGATCTCAAGAGCTTTTAATAAAAAGGTCAGAGTTCGATCGTATCAAAAAGGAGAACTTGTTCTAACAGTCAGACGTCCTATGACTATGACTCATATGAGCAAGGGCAAATTTGACGCAAAGTGGGAAGGACCCTATATTGTGAGCAGAGTTTTCTCAAATGGAGCTTATCAACTCTCAGAATTGGATGGTCGAAAAGTTTTGATGCCCATTAATGGAAAATTCCTCAAAAAGTACTATGTATAAATGTAAATGCTTGTAATCATCGGACAAATTCATGTTTGAAAAATAAAATTTTTATTCTATTTTAATCATGAACGATGGTACATGATATTAAGGAAGATCTTTATCATCCTTTTCTACATTTGGACGTGGTCCACTGTCGTCCATCTCGAAGACGTGATCAGCAAAAGAACCGAGAACCTCCTTGCTAGAACCCACGAGGAACTTGCAAGCGGCCATCCTCATGGCTTCTTCTTCTTCAGTCCTTCCTGGTTCAAGCAAGAAGTCCAGAATGTCCCTTGGTGGCTTGGGAGCAAACGAACCTTCGCCTGCTTCCGTCTTCTTCAATTGAACTGGATCAGCAGGGTGTTCTTCAGTGCCTTTCTGAACCTTTGAGGCTATCTCAGTCTCCTTTGAGGCTGCTTCTCCAGACGACATTTTTATGTCGAGGAGTAGAAGTGTTCGTTATTATCAAATTTCTGTTATACTTATAGGCAGAAATTCCTCAAAAAGTGAAGCATTACATTCATCCGACGTTTCACATATTCATTAATACTTGACGGTTCATCCGTTCATCAGACGGTTCGCCCGTTCATTAATACTTGACGGTTCATCCGTTTATTTATTACATTCACTCGATGGTTCATCTATTCATCATTTCCTAACGGTTCGTCCGTTCAAAATCTTCTATCAAATTTCTTAAGTGGGTATTCGTTATTTATCATGTTTTCATAACCTCTGAATCAATTCCGAATCTATCTACTAATTTGTCATGTTTTGACCTCTGCATAGAAATCAATCTACTTTCTTTTTGAGTTCTTACATATTATCACGTCCATAATACCTCTGATAATATTATATACTCTAAAACAGAAAAGATAATTTTATTATCTATCATGTCCACAATTCATCCACAAATACAAATTATTGAGCATAGAAGAATTATCATTCCCATTCTCATTTCACCACAAAAAAGTCTATTACATTTTCTTAGACTTTCTTACAAATCATAATGGAAATCTATTACAAATCTTGGATTTTCATTCTATACCACAATAATAACCTAATAGAGATCTATCTTCTTCTTTGGATCTTCTCCGTCGGACCTTCTCCGTCAGGTTCGTTGCTGGTGGCAGTTCTTGTCTGTCTGGGTCTCATTCACGACCAGATCAGCAGGAATCAAACTCTGGTCTTCTCTCTGAGACGAGAGGAGAACCACAGAGTTCGGCAGCCCGAAGTCATGGTGCTGCCAATACAACTAATGGGGGGTAACCTCTCAAGGAAGACAGGAATGTATCCAAACCTTGGGATACAATTCCTAGTTCTGCCATGAAAGGAACTCTACTACCCGATTTCTCGGTAGTAGAGTTGACTCCACCATCCAACTCTCGTGTATAAAGGCTCTTTCTACCATCTGAGGAAGACCCTTCTATCCCACGAAGAGTTCTGAGTTGTTTGATTTCTGCGTCAAAAGCACATGAGCTCCCTGATATTGGTGTCAGCAGGATATTCTCCACAGCATCCACATCCCCAATGCCAGTTCTGAAGAAAATTGTCAGCCAAGCTTCTGCAGAAAGCATCAAAGAGATCAACAGAAATCATTCAGCGTGCATTTATCAAACAGAGACAAGCGTATATAGTTCAAATCAGAAATGTCATTTGGCACGCACTGGCTGGTCAGGCGTGTATTGTTCAAATCAGAAATCATACACGAAAAGCCTATCTTCAACAGCAATAAAATAGTACGCGTACTATGCTGACTTACCTTCAGGTTTGGTGCTAAGGATTGGTAAACTCATGTTTGATACAGTGCGCAGAAGTTGAACGTTAGAAAACATTGCTTTCCTATTTGAGAATGAAATCTCCCAAAAATTTCATTCTCAGAGAAGAAGAAGAAGAATGGGGGATGAGTATCTGTGAAACTCTTCTATCTATTTAAAGGGCAAAGTACAAATCTATTTTTGGAAAAGATCCGCATGAATAGCGCTCGTAAACTGTGGAATGAATGACACGTATGCTTTGGAAAGCAGCGCAATATTGGAAACAGTCAAAGAGTGCTAATTAATATTCTTCATTAAAAAGCACGTAGATCAAACACAGAAATTGTACTTCATTTCTTTAAAACAGGCACTGATGGCCTTACAAAAGATAAAACGAAAAGTGCAACAAAAGCATAAAAGTCACGCTCTATTTCGCAGAGCGACTGAGCTTGGTGCCTAATTCTTCTACGCTCCTAACTCCCAGGCGGTGCAACAGAGCCTTAAACATTTCACGCTGCTCTATGAGACTGCGCCCATCAGAAGAGGACGAGCCATCCAAGCCAAAATAGCTCAAGAAATTCTTGGCTAGTTGCAAGGGATCATCTTTGAGCTCGAAGACAAGGGGTTCTGGCTCTTCAACCCCAAAAGTGGGGTCACCATGGGAACAAAAGCCCAGTTTGCGTGCTTCTTCCTCAGCTTTCTCCTTTGGCGTCATATTGACGTAAGATGAAAATTAAAAATGAAACTTCTTTCTGTTTATATAACAGAGTTTTGTCGACGGTTCATATTCCACCATAAATTGGATACAATCAGTCTCGGAGAACGAAGAGTCATCATGACATTTAATAAGTTCATTTGGATGTTTTCAAAGAACTGTGAAGTCTTTCCGACTTCCGAAAAATTTGAAGTCATATCAGCATGACTAATTCCATTTTTATCATCTCTATTTCAAAGTATTTCGAAATAATTTATTATTTTTCGAAAACTTTGAAGGGAGTTTTGTAGACCTTTAAAAATGAAAGTCACGCTGAGTTGATCAGGACAAAGTCAAAAGTCACGCTCAGTTGATCCAGACAATATAAACAAATCACGCTGGAAGACAGCTCATCATTTGTCAGAGAGTAATTATGACTGACATCACGACAGTCGAAGAATGTCTCTTCTTATGCCACGTATGCACAGAACTCGAGAGATCATCGCCGTCTGTTGCGTGACTTTCGAAATCTTCTTCAGCAAGACTCGGCCTTCGTCGAGTTGGCGTACAAAAAGGGTTTCTTGTCATTTAATGCGACTAACAAAGCAATCATTGTCAGAGATTTTGTGTCAGTCAAAGACACGCCAAATCAAGACAGCTGGCAGTCCTATCTCAAGTCTGCGTATATTTTTGAGTTCTTCACCTCAAGTTTGCGTGGATTCGGAAGTTTTCTTCCTCAAGTTTGCGTGGATTTTGGAGTTCTTTGCCCCGAATCTACGTGGATCCTGAAGCTTCTTGCCCCAAGTTTGCGTGGATTTGGAAGCTTTCTACACCGAGTTTGCGTGGATTTCGTCTTCAACAAGTCTGCGTAGATTTCATCAAATTGGAGTACGTGGCAGCCATGCCACTGATCTCTCGCCTGCGTGTCCTGTAACTTGCACACGACTCATGCATGATTGCCATGTGTCCAACAGTTACAGGCCACGTCCAGTAACTGCTCACAGCCTTGCGTATGTTAAATCCTGCGTGATTTTTAACTAGGCACAGGCTGTGAAGACAGTTATCTTTTCAGTTATTATTTTTGACTCTATAAATAGAGTTCTTTTTCTCATTCATTGTATAGATACACTGATATCTACTGTCAAAATTTTGAGAGCTTTTCTTCTTCGCATTGTCCAAGGGATAAAGCGATCGTCTTCTAGATCGGATTCCTACAGTTGTAATTTTCCCAGAAACACAACAAATAAAGAGAATTTCTTTATGGAAAACACACATAGGCTAAGGTATTTATACATGCATTCATTCATACATACATATATATTTAGCATACTAGCATTCTACATTACCCTTATTCATGCTTGTTAATGTCATCATGCATCCATACATATATAGGTGTGATAGGTTTAGGGATTAAAGCTAGTGTTCAACATGTTTAATGTAGTGAAGTAGGCATGCATATAGAGGGGTATCTAGGTTAGCACAATGCTATCAACTAAACTCAAACTACTTCTAATGTAATACAAAGCCTATCTCTATATCAACCTATCAACCATACATGCTCTAACTGTTACCTAGAGAACTCATTCCCCACCCAAAACCTAATCTCTAATCTCTATATCCTAACACCAACACATGGCTAAAACTGAAACCAACTCACTCCCTTAACTTATCAACTCTCTCAACCTTAATCTAAACTCTATCTTCAAACTTATATTTGATACTAGCCCCAACTCTCAGGATACCTATAGATTCCCTCTACAAAACTATACTAGGACAATCAATTTAACTTACCTATTCCTCACCCTTCCTCTAAAACATTATTGTGACACATTAACCCTCATATCCCATTACTTAGGTACCAATCCTATTTCCATATTTACTCTATACTCTACCCTTGCCTATTCCCTGCCTAGCCCTCAATACCCTCATGGCTCTACCTAAAGGCACACACCAACTCAACCCAACTCCCCAGGGAACCTGGAAACCCAAGCTTCCTGCAAGGGAGGATCCCCTGCTGCCTAGTGCAGCAGGGCAGATGCTGCTACTGCCTGTTGTGCAATGCTGCCCAGGCAAGCTGCTGCTGTGCAATGCAATGCAAAGCCAAAGCAATGCAATACAAACCAACTGCTGCCTAGCTGCATGCTGCAAATGCCACTGCTGCTATGCAATGCATGGGCCTGCCTACTGCTGTTATGCAATGCATAAACCAGGCTGAGCCAAAACAGGGCAAGCCAAGGCAATGCCTTGCCTGCTCCTGCAAACTCAGCCAAGGCTAATGCCAAGTCAAACAGTGAGGAAAATGTCAGTCCAGTTGTGTGTGTGTGTGTGACTTAGAGTGTTCAGTCTGTGTGGTGGCAATGTGTGAGTGTATGGAATCAAATTGTGTGTTTGTGTGAGCATGTGAGTGCCCAAACCATATAAATTTCAGATTTCATGTGCTGGTCTAAATCTTAGGTTTATGTAACATTCAATTTCAGGAAATCAACTGTAATATCAAACTCAAGGTGACCCTAAGTACATTACTGATATCACCATGAATATTTACATAGATGCATACATGAACTAAATGAACTTTACATCTATATTTATATGTGCAAGTCCCAAACAAAACACTAGCCTCTCATATATATATGAAACCTGAAACCAAATCAGCATGCAAGGGGGGGGTGTTCATCTGTGAATTCAGTGGTTAATATCAGTGAATCAATACTTAACAGTGAAACAATACCTGAGTTATCTCAGAATTTAACCTACTTTCAAAACAATTCAAAAATAAACTTTTCAGTTCTCAGTGAACTAATCACTCAATTTCCAATAAAACAGTGCGTAGACATCAAAACCATTCTCATTTGAACAAAACTTTAATCAATGCATGTCCCAGTTACTATCCAGCATGTAGGTAAGGTATCTACATATTTAAACACAATAATTTTCTTAATTTAAAACAGAAAACACATTTTCCTTCTCAGTATCAGTGTATCAGAGTAAGCTCAAAAACCCAAGGTCAAATTCAATTCAAAAACCTAATACAAGGTGTGTCAAGAGTGCGTAGGCATGGGGACATGTCACACGTGTCTAATAGGACACCCACGAGTCCAAAAATTAGGACACGAGGTGTCCAAAAGCCAACGTACACTGTGTCTGAGACAGTGCAATACACTGTCTCGTACACGTGTGTCGGGCCGCAAAGGACACGACACACACATCTAAGAGTGTCGTGCACGTGTCCACAGCTAGGGTAGGTATATGTGTTCGTGTACACGTGTCTTTCTTGTGTCCACGTGAGTCGTGTCCAGAGAAAACAGCGCGTATCAGCACGCGTTTTAAACCGCGTGTCGTGCAGTGCCAAATCGATGCGGATGGGATTTCTTCCAATCCGCTCGATAAAATGTCCTAAAATTTTATGTGCACTGTGTCAGTCAAAGCCCGCAGGTGTGTGCAAAATTTCGTGTCAGGAAGTGCAGTGTCGTGTCCGCTACAGTGCCCGAGCAGCAGGACACTGTACGGTGTCCTCGTGCACGCGTTCGTGTCCAATTTTGGACACGAAAGAGACACGAAAAACCAATCAGTCTTCATAAAATTTGATGTACAAAATTAGAGCAACAAATTCATATAATTAGATTTACAAAAATTGAAAATAAATTCCTTAGAGGCATTTAATCAAACACCTACAAAACAATACGACACGTGTCCGATACGGACACCAAACGGACACGAATTCTACCCAAATTTCGGGAACACCTAGGGGACTCCTAGATCTAGTCCTATATGCAAAGAAAACTGAAATTTGAATCAATTTAAAGGGTTTTACCTATGTGTGCAAAAAGCTTGGAAAAGCCTCAAACGGGGGATTTTTTCTCTTGGTGCCACAAGCTCCAAATTGTCCCAAAGCTGGGATTAAACTCAGAAATCAGAAAATAGGAAAGTGTTAGGTTCTAATGCAAGAAACGTGTCACGACCCGCACCCTAGAGTTAGGGCATGAGAACGTAACAACGCCCAGCCTACGCCGCAGTGTCGGCGGTAGAACGCTGTCCTAGGTCTCAATACATCTAACAGTATAAGACTAAACAGTTTATACTCCCCGAATGGGGGTGACATAGCAGATACAGTCTCAATCACATCTACGGTAGAGCATGATAAAGATAGATAAAACATGAAATCCAAAATAAATATAGGAGATAGAAGTCTAAGTATCTAAGATACATAAACCCAGAAATACATCTCAAAACTCAAATACAGATACAGTAATCCACAAAATAAATACAACTCCAGACAAAATGAAATAACTACCTAAACAACCCCTACTGTGTCTCCTCTAGGCTAGCAGGCAATCCCAGGCCATCTGTAAAATTTATCAACAGGTCCAGTCAGGACAGGAGCGAGCACAATACATCTCACGCAGATCATAACAGGTTAGAAAATATAAACATGCAAGAGAGTACGATACATGAAGCTGAAAGAAAGTACATGATGTAAACAGAGAGAGAACTGTAATAGAAATATCTACTATAAGTAGAGAGCTACCAGTGACTAGTGATTTAGAGTACAAAGTCGACATGTGAACGGCTGGATTTGCACATGACTATACTAAAGAGGCGCACATGGCTATACTACTTTGGAATTGTTCACATGACTATTTATACTCCCCCATACCCCAATCAATACACAAGGATCCAAACAAGTTATGTTACGTACATGGTTTTCACATGAAGCCCATAAATGGGTGCACATGAAGTATATATGAGAGCTCATACATGAGTGCACATGAAGTTCACATGGGGGCCCAAAAATGGGTGCACATGAAATTCACATGAAGGCTCATAAATGAATGCACATGCAATATAGGTTATACATGAGATACATGGGAAACATGACCGATTCATGAGAGCATATGAGAGTACACGAGCATGCATGAACGAGCATGAAGCACATGAGAAACATGAATAACATGAGAGCGAGGAATACATGATGTACACGAAACACATGACATAATGTATCCGATGCTCCCGAGGGAGATAACATCTCAATGTAGGGATCCATATAGTACCAATCCGTGATAATATCGTGACAGCATCAAATAAGGTAAACTAGAGCAGGAATATAATTCTAAACAAGTTATGAAATGATCAGAGAATGTACTCGCCTGTTATCTGAATGTCCAAGGTAAAGATACTGTCCGAGGAGAGGTGTCTGGCTCCTAATTAGAACAGCACAAGTCACAACATATCCAGAAGGGTAATATAAAGCACTACAATGCATTCTACATGAATCTAGGTCAAACTAGGCCAAAGTCAACCCTTAGTCAACTCTGGTCAACTGCACTAGTCAAACTAAGTCAAACTAGGTCATGTCCTAATCCAGCAAGTCTTACTAGGCCTAACCAAGACTATCCTAGCAAGCACACATCAATACAAGGCTATACAAGCCAACATACACCCAACTCTATATAGCATGCAATTATTCAATACTCAAATAGGCAAGAATTCATATTAGATATACACTAGGTAATCTATTACTTTAACTATATATGTCTACACATATATACACATGCATATATTGATATTCAACATTAGGTCTATAATCATGGCATTTCAAATGGTTATAAAAACTTATATATTACAACACAATATGCTAACATATATATAATATACATACATAGCTAAGTTAACTGTATTCATAAATACTTATTTAAGAGGCTATGTGTGTGTATGTGAACATGGCAAAGGGGCAAGTGAGGGTTAAATGGGCATACATAGTGTATATGTCACGCCCCAGAACCAGAATACTGGAGAGCGGGGGCAGACATAGCCAGCTACGTATATTGAAATGGATTCTATCTCGCTATACGGTCACGGCTGTCTAGGATACATGAGGGTTTATCTACAAGCCAGCAGTCTCTTAAGGTCAAGAATAAGCCTATTGTCTCAATCACAAGCAAGTAAATAGATGTTACAAGATGTATGATCATTAAATATACAATAATAAGGCGTCCCAAATATTACATATTCAGCTGATCATGAAGCTAGTCGTTACAAAATGTCAGGACTAGCAAGAGTTTAGTCATACATGATCAACCCTAGGATCTGTTAATCATGTTACAGCCCGTAGGCAGACAGTAAGTAAGTGCAATCGAGCTAAACAGGTGCTCGTCGGCTAAAACGTCTCAAAAGAATAATGTTTACAATAGAGTGGGAGAGCCAAAAATAACCCACTCGTTGCCAGGGTTCCGTCTAGTGGCCACCATCTGGCTGGAAAGTCGGTAGATCCTCTGGAGCTGCTCCAAAATCTGGCCACACAAAACCAGCTGGGTCAGACCCCAGAAAGAGCAAGTGCCACAAAGGAGGCTTCACTTAAGAACTAAAACCAGCAATCAGCACAGGAATATAAATAATATAGTAAAGACAGGCATATAAATAAATGGTAAAAACTGGAAATAAGGAAAACATGCCAGGATGATATACGACGAGATAACCATGGAACTATTAAGATAGCTAGGTTACAACCCGTAAACCAAACAAGGACCGGGGTTATAACCCTTCGTCTGAACGGAGCTTGGTTTCTCACCATTTATCGAGAAAATAAATACAAGCATGCTGGTCATGTAACAGTCTGGAACAAGATCAGGGCAAGACTAGACTTGATAGACTCCATCCAATTATTTCACGGCCAAGCAAGAATTACGGCTTGATACTTTAACTAACTAGGGTTGTCACAAGCCTAATTACTAACAAGATGCAGTGAGATTATTCTACAGCCACAAGCCCTGCAGACCATCCAGGTTACCCAGGTCGAGAGATTAGAGTTGAATTCAGGTGGGTACATCGTCCAGGAAACGCATGTACCCTTAAGTAGCTTGAAGGGTGCAACACATGACAGTGTGCTGGAAATGTGCCCTACTCGACGGCAGGCTACAGATCCCAAGCTTGCCCAGGTAACGGGATTGCCTGTAGCTGGGAAATCTCTTCATGACTAATGTATTAATCTAGTTGTTAACCTTAGTCCATTTTAGTAGGTACTCCTGACCGTGGTACTCAGGAGTCCCATCCTAGACATGATGCAAGACAGGACTGGTTTATTTGTACAAGCACAATCACCCACGGTGTCCAGGATGTTCATTCTTGTCAAGTTATGTCATGTCAGGTAGCCGTCGCAACAGCTTATCAAGATATAACATGTCAGGTTTATCAGGTCAAGTGTACTTGTCAGGAGTGCGCCACGACGGGCCACTTATCAGGTCATGTCAGGTCATTATGTCAGGAGTGTACCACTACGGGTCACTATCGTGTCAGGCTCAGGTATCATTCCAAACATATTAAACAAATCCATGATTATCAAGTTCATGACAAAAGGCGTAAGGATATAAAATGGACGTAAAATATCTAATAAAATATCAATATACAGGGCTATAGAAGATCCAGGATAAGGAAAATAAAACAAACTAACAAGCTAATATAAGATCAAGTCTGCCAAAGGCCATACGTTCAGGTAGGCATACGCTCAGGTAAGCATACGCTTCCAAAGGGCAGCGTAAAAGGCAGCGTATGGGGGTCACAAAGCTCTTGGGTTGAACCAGGGTGACAAGATAGGCAAGCGTACGCTCAAGCCAGCGTACCAAACGGTCCATACACTTCCAATGGGAAGCGTACGCAAGGGTCAGCGTACTCAAAGGCACGCTCGAACTACAGGTCAGCGTACGCTCAAGCTAGCGTACGAAAAAGACTCGCTGCCAATAGGCAGCGTATCAAGGCTAGCGTACGCTCACTAAAGAGCAGCGTACGAAGGCTAGCGTACGCTCGCTAAAGAGCAGCGTACAGCTCAGCGGCATAAGCTAAAAAGCTAGCTCACTGTTCACTGTCTTCTCCAAATGGCAAGAACAGCAAGAACTCCAAGGATGGAACCCAAAACTCCAAATGCTCATAACTTGGTCAAAATAAGTCCGAATCCAACTTTCCAAAGGTCAAAATTGGATAGAATGAGATGCTCTAAAACATGGAACCATCAAAACTTGAAAACAAGTAAGTTTGATAGATCAAAACACCAAAAATCTGAAAATAGCAAAACTCTAGATCTACAAGAATCAAAGCCTCAAAACAGAAAATGACAAGTTCTAATGTGTCTTAGAATCATGAGAAGAAGCTAATGGAACCATAAAAATGAGTTCTCTTATGGAAGCAAGTTGCACTTGCCTAAGGGTTGGGGAGTTGTGGGGAGGAAGGAAGAAGAAGAAGAAGAAGAAATAAATAAGAATTATGGAGGAGAGAGAAGGTTGGTGGGGAAATAAATATCATGGGTTGGTGGTAGGTAGGGGGTTCACCTTGGTCCATGATGGACCAAGCAACCAGCCGGCCAAACCAAACCAACCCAAACCGAGAGTTAAACCAAGCCAAGAAAACTAAACAAGGAACAATACAAGAAAATACGTACACGTATTTCTAAAATACGTAATACGAACAACAGGCATTACAACTCTACCCACCTTAAAAGAATTCCGTCCTCGGAATTTAATTAAGAGGCTAGAGGGACAAGAACAAGCTATACTATTCACAGGCAATTATACTAGGCAATCAATCAATCATGCAAGCAAGAAATTGATGGCATGAGGCATAAGAAAGACATTATACCTCACGAGTCAAACAAGTCGGGATATCGTGATTGGATATCATCCTCACGCTCCCACGTTGACTCCTCCAAAGAGTGATGACCCCAAGCGACTCGGACAAACTGGATAGTCTTGTTCTTGAGGATCTTCTCTCTCCGGTCCAATATAGACACGGGCCTCTCCTCATACGAAAGGTTGGTACCAACAACCAGTTCTGAATGATCCAGAATGTGGCTCGGGTCCGGGATGTACCACCGTAATTGGGATACATGGAACACGTCATGCACCTCGCTTAGCGACGGCGGAAGAGCGAGACGATAGGATACATCTTCTACTCGCTCTAGAATGTCAAACGGTCCTATATATCTAGGACTAAGCTTTCCCCGTACGCCGAAACGAATGACGCCACGGTTAGGCAAAATCCTCAGGAATATATGATCGCCGACCGAGAACTCGAGAGGGCGCCGATAAGAATCGGCCCAATGACGCTGGCGATCTTGGGCAACTCGAAGATAATTTCTGACTCGCCTGACTACTTCAACTGTCTGGGCAATCATTTCTGGACCAAGCATCTGCCTCTCTCCAACATCATCCCAGGCTAGCGGGGATCTGCACTTCCTACCATACAGTGCCTCGAACGGTGCCATCTGGATACTGGCCTGGAAGTTGTTGTTGTATGAGAATTCCACCAGGTGTAAATGATCTTTCCATGAACCACCGAAGTCAAGTGTGCAAGACCGCAATATGTCTTCAAGAGTCTGGATCGTGCGCTCCGACTGGCCATCTGTCTGCGGGTGATATGCTGAACTGAACTGGAGATGAGTCCCCAAACTCTCTTGCAAGCTACGCCAAAAGTGCGACGTAAACCTTGAATCTCGGTCCGAGGTGATACTGACTGGCACTCCGTGCAATCTGACAATCTGCCTGAGGTACATCTCCGCTAGCTGAGCCGTCGACTGACCAACTCTGAATGGAAGAAAGTGAGCTACCTTGGTAAGCCTATCCACAATAACCCAAATAGCATCTCTACTAGCTGGGGATCTAGGTAATCCAGTCACGAAATCCATGGTCACATGCTCCTACTTCCATTCTGGAATCGGTAGGGGCTGAAGAAGTCCAGCCGGTCTCTGATGTTCGGCCTTAACCTGTTGGCAAACCAAACACCGAGAGACAAACCGAGCTATCTCCCGCTTCATGCCATTCCACCAGAAGTGCTGACGGATATCACGGTACATCTTCGTACTGCCAGGATGGATGGAATACTGAGAACTGTGTGCCTCTGACATGATCTCCTGTCTGATATCTCCACTGGGTACACAAAGACGCTTACCATGCCTGAGTGTACCATCCTTATGAATACATAACTCTGGTCTTCGTCCTGCTTCACACTCTGCTCTGAGTCGCTGAAGCTTGGCATCTGCCGACTGCGCCATCCGGATCCTCTCGACTATAGTGGACTGAACTTGCATACTGGCCATCAATGCCACACTGGAAGGAAGAACAACTTCAATACCCATCTTCTGAAGATCTGCTAACAGCTCTGGTTGCGCTGTTAGGAAATAAGCTTCGGCTCTTCTGCTCAATGCATCTGCTACGACATTGGCCTTCCCAGGATGATACTGCAAGCTGACATCATAATCCACAAGAAGCTCCAGCCACCTCCTCTGACGCATGTTAAGATCCTTCTGGGTGAAAACATACTTCAGGCTCTTGTGGTCAGTGAAAATCTCCACCATGTCTCCATACAAGTAGTGCCTCCACAACTTAAGTGCAAACACCACTGCTGCCAGCTCCAAGTCATGGGTTGGGTAATTCTTCTCATGATCACGAAGTTGTCGTGACGCATAAGCTATTACCTTTCCATGCTGCATCAGAACACATCCTAAACCTCTGCCTGAAGCATCACAATATACTGAAAATCCTCCGGTTCCATCTGGAAGCGTGAGAATAGGAGCTGTTATCAGGCCTCGCTTCAACTGCTCAAAAGAACTCTGACACTCTGCTGTCCAAGCAAACTGCGCATCCTTGCGGGTCAACTGGGTCAATGGCGCTGAAATCCGAGCAAAATCTGAAACAAACCGCCGATAGTAGCCGGCCAAGCCAAGAAAACTACGAATCTTTGCAACTGTGCTGGGCACTGGCCATGACTCAATAGCCGCAATCTTCTGGGGATCCACTTCTACTCCTCCTCGAGTGATGATATGACCCAAGTACGAAATGCGATCGAGCCAGAACTCGCATTTACTGAACTTGGCATATAACTGGTGCTCTTTGAAGATCTGAAGAACTATACGGAGATGCTGCTCATGCTCCGCCTCACTCTTGCTGTAGACCAGAATGTCATCCAAGAACACGATCACAAACTGATCCAAGTAAGGCATGAAGATGCGATTCATGAGGTCCATGAATACTGCCAGCGCGTTGGTTGCTCCAAAAGGCATAACAAGGAACTCCCAATGCCCATATCTCGATCTAAAAGCCGTCTTCGGGATGTCCTGCTCTCTGACTCTGATCTGATGATAACCTGAGCGCAAATCAATCTTCGAGAAGACTGAAGCCCCCTTGAGTTGATCAAACAAGTCATCTATCCTCGGAAGAGGGTATCTATTCTTGATTGTCACTGAGTTCAAGGTACGATAATCAACACATAACCTGGACGTACCATCCTTCTTTTTTACAAGAAGCATCGGGGCTCCCCAAGGCGATCCACTAGCACGAATGAATCCCTTGGTCCTAAGCTCTTCAATCATCTTGTACAAGATCTCCAACTCTGACGGCACCATCCTGTAGACTCTCTCTGATACTGGGGCTGTTCCGGGAATCAAGTCTATAGTGAACTCGATCTCCCGCTCCGGAGGCATACCTGGAAGTTCTTCTGGGAAAACATCTGGAAACTCATCCACTATCCTGGGCAACTGAACTGCTGCTACTGCCATCCGCAATACTGGAGGAGATGACTCAATCTCACCTCGAGAGAAAGAAAACTCCGGCTCGCCTGGAATGCTAAAAACAACCCTACGAATATGGCAGTCTATCCTAGCATACTGATTCCTCAACCAATCCATCCCTAGGACCACATCATAATCGGCCATCGGGAACTCTATCAATCTAGCAGGGAATTCTCTACCGTTAACTACGATCTGACATGAGGAAAACACTCTATCTACTCCCACAAGTCCGTTACCAGTAAGTATATTGAGCCTTACTGATAATGACTCGGGCTCCAGTCCTACCCGTGTCACGAATCGTGCAGACATAAAAGAATGCGATGTACCAGAATCAAATAAAGCTGAAGCTGGAAAGGAGTTGACGAGAATAGTACCTGCCACTACCTCTCCTGGTGCCAATCCTTTCTCTACGGTCATCACCATAGCCTGACCGTGCCCTCGGGGTGCTGGCCCCCTCTGCTGAAATCCTTGCTGTCTGCTCTGACTCTGGGCTTGGACTTGTGCATACTGCTGGGGGTTCTGCTGCTGGAACACTTGGGTCTGAGGCGGCAAGGGCCTCGGCAATGGATACTGCTGCTGATGGACCGGAGCTGGTCCTCTCACCGAAGAGCTAGAAAGGTTGGACGAGGATGAACCACCCCTGTTCGGGCAGGATCCAACCCTATGGTCTGGTGCTCCACAAGCCAGACATAATCCCTGTGCCCTGCGACATTCTGCCACCACATGGCCTGGCTTCCCACAATGAGAACATCCCACTGCGGAAGACTGCTTCTGCTTCTGCTGCTGCTGGGGGTACGTCGGGGTTGAATGCTGAACCGACGTCACTGAGGCCGCTCGCCTCGGAGCTCCAATAGTCAAAGCCTTGGCTGCCGGGGCCGGGGCTGAAGACTGATTCATCTGGCCGTGAGATCTCTTCCGACCTCCGGCCCTATCCACAATTCTCTGGGAGGTATACTCATGCCTCCGAGCTGCTCTCAAGACTGCATCAAAAGTCTGATGCTCAAACTGCTCAACTGCTAACAAGATCTCCAGGTGAAGTCCCTGTTGGAACCGCTGGGCTCTATCATACTCGGTTGCCACCAAGGTGGGGGCAAACCGACTGAGTCTGGAATACTCGACCGCATATCCGTCGACCGTCCTGCAACCTTGCTTCAGATTGGTGAACCTCATCTGTAGATCGTACCGAGCTATAGCATCGAAATACTTGGTCTGGAATCTCTCCCGGAATACTGCCCAAGCAATAGGTGCTGCTAATCCAACGGCCTGCGCTGTCCACCAGCTGCGGGCAAGATCTAACAACTGCAGGCGCACAACTGCCACCTTCTCGTTCTCTGGGGTCCTGGCTGCTTCTAGAATCACCTCTGTGTCCTGAAGCCATGCATCTGCCGCGATAGCATCTTCACTACCGTCAAAGAAGGGAGGGTTCAAGCGCTTGAAGCTGTTGGCAGCGTTGTTACCCTGATGACCGCCTCTGGTCAAAGCATCCGTCACTGCCTGTTGTAAGGCATCTCCACGCCGGTCTTGGGAAGCTATCAAGGTCCTGACGAGCCCTACCAAAGTGCCGTCATCATGTTCTACAGGTTGAACTGGCTGGACTGGTGGCTCTCCGCCAGAAGGCACGACTCTGGAGGCTACTCCGGAATGCTGGGCTTGATCTCCAGGTTACTGCTGGTCCGCGGGAGGTGCTCCGCCTTACTGATCGGCCGGGTCAGGTACTATGCCGCTGAAGAAGACGACATAGGAAACAATAAGGAAGGACCAGGACAGAGCAACGATACAAGCATATGATCAGGACAAGAATTCCAGGTATTCAGGAGATACGAACAGAGATCAAGGACGAATACTGATTGAGACATCTATTCGGTAAACCCTCACATATCTTGATTTACAAGACCTGCTTGGGCCACCACTTAAACCATGTCATGCCCCAGAACCAGAATACTGGAGAGCGGGGGCAGACATAGCCAGCTACGTATATTGAAATGGATTTCATCTCGCTATACGGTCACGGCTGTCTAGGATACATGAGGGTTTATCTACAAGCCAGCAGTCTCTTAAGGTCAAGAATAAGCCTATTGTCTCAATCACAAGCAAGTAAATAGATGTTACAAGATGTATGATCATTAAATATACAATAATAAGGCGTCCCAAATATTATATATTCAGCTGATCATGAAGCTAGTCGTTACAAAATGTCAGGACTAGCAAGAGTTTAGTCATACATGATCAACCCTAGGATCTGTTAATCATGTTACAGCCCGTAGGCAGACAGTAAGTAAGTGCAATCGAGCTAAACAGGTGCTCGTCGGCTAAAACGCCTCAAAAAATAATGTTTACAATAGAGTGGGAGAGCCAAAAATAACCCACTCGTTGCCAGGGTTCCGTCTAGTGGCCACCATCTGGCTGGAAAGTCGGTAGATCCTCTGGAGCTGCTCTAAAATCTGGCCACACAAAACCAGCTGGGTCAGACCCCAGAAAGAGCAAGTGCCACAAAGGAGGCTTCACTTAAGAACTAAAACCAGCAATCAGCACAGGAATATAAATAATATAGTAAAGACAGGCATATAAATAAATGGTAAAAACTGGAAATAAGGAAAACATGCCAGGATGATATACGACGAGATAACCATGGAACTATTTAGATAGCTAGGTTACAACCCGTAAACCAAACAAGGACCGGGGTTGTAACCCTTCGTCTGAACGGAGCTTGGTTTCTCACCATTTATCGAGAAAATAAATACAAGCATGCTGGTCATGTAACAGTCTGGAACAAGATCAGGGCAAGACTAGACTTGATAGACTCCATCCAATCATTTCACGGCCAAGCAAGAATTACGGCTTGATACTTTAACTAACTAGGGTTGTCACAAGCCTAATTACTAACAAGATGCAGTGAGATTATTCCACAGCCACAAGCCCTGCAGACCATCCAGGTCACCCAGGTCGAGAGATTATAGTTGAATTCAGGTGGGTACATCGTCCAGGAAACGCATGTACCCTTAAGTAGCTTGAAGGGTGCAACACATGACAGTGTGCTGGAAATGTGCCCTACTCGACGGCAGGCTACAGATTCCAAGCGCGCCCAGGTAACGGGATTGCCTGTAGCTGGAAAATCTCTTCATGACTAATGTATTAATCTAGTTGTTAACCTTAGTCTATTTAGTTAGGTACTCCTGACCGTGGTACTCAGGAGTCCCATCCTAGACATGATGCAAGACAGGACTGGTTTATTTGTACAAGCACAATCACCCACGGTGTCCAGGATGTTCATTCTTGTCAAGTCATGTCATGTCAGGTAGCCGTCGCAACAGCTTATCAAGATATAACATGTCAGGTTTATCAGGTCAAGTGTACTTGTCAGGAGTGCGCCACGACGGGCCACTTATCAGGTCATGTCAGGTCATTATGTCAGGAGTGCACCACTACGGGTCACTATCGTGTCAGGCTTAGGTATCATTCCAAACATATTAAACAAATCCATAATTATCAAGTTCATGACAAAAGGCATAAGGATATAAAATGGACGTAAAATATCTAATAAAATATCAATATATAGGGCTATAGAAGATCCAGGATAAGGAAAATAAAACAAACTAACAAGCTAATATAAGATCAAGTCTGCCAAAGGCCATACGTTCAGGTAGGCATACGCTCAGGTAAGCATACGCTTCCAAAGGGCAGCGTAAAAGGCAGCGTATGGGGGTCACAAAGCTCTCGGGTTGAACCAGGGTGACAAGATAGGCAAACGTACGCTCAAGCCAGCGTACCAAAGGGTCCATACACTTCCAATGGGAAGCGTACGCAAGGGTCAGCGTACTCAAAGGCACGCTCGAACTACAGGTCAGCGTACGCTCAAGCTAGCGTACGAAAAAGACTCGCTGCCAATAGGCAGCGTATCAAGGCTAGCGTACGCTCACTAAAGAGCAGCGTACGAAGGCTAGCGTACGCTCGCTAAAGAGCAACGTCCGAAGGCTAGCGTACGCTCACTAAAGAGCAGCGTACGAAGGCTAGCGTACGCTCGCTAAAGAGCAGCGTACAGCTCAGCGGCATAAGCTAAAAAGCTAGCTCACTGTTCACTGTCTTCTCCAAATGGCAAGAACAGCAAGAACTCCAAGGATGGAACCCAAAACTCCAAATGCTCATAACTTGGTCAAAATAAGTCTGAATCCAACTTTCCAAAGGTCAAAATTGGATAGAATGAGATGCTCTAAAACATGAAACCATCAAAACTTGAAAACAAGCAAGTTTGATAGATCAAAACACCAAAAATCCGAAAATAGCAAAACTCTAGATCTACAAGAATCAAAGCCTCAAAACAGAAAATGACAAGTTCTAATGTGTCTTAGAATCATGAAAAGAAGCTAATGGAACCATAAAAATGAGTTCTCTTGTGGAAGCAAGTTGCACTTGCCTAAGGGTTGGGGAGTTGTGGGGAGGAAGGAAGAAGAAGAAGAAGAAGAAGAAATAAATGAGAATTATGGAGGAGAGAGAAGGTTGGTGGGGAAATAAATATCATAGGTTGGTGGTAGGTAGGGGGTTCACCTTGGTCCATGATGGACCAAGCAACCAGCCGGCCAAACCAAACCAACCCAAACCGAGAGTTAAACCAAGCCAAGAAAACTAAACAAGGAACAATACAAGAAAATACGTACACGTATTTCCAAAATACGTAATACGAACAACAGGCATTACAGTATACATATCAAAAAGTGTCAAAGTATAAGTGAACAAAGTGTCAAGTGTGATAGTGTCAACATAGTGTAAGGGGTACATTAGGTAATATAGGATTTGTGTTAACATAGAATATTACATCTTATTAACTTGTATATTGCATACATTACATCTATTATTATATTACATTCATGCTTGCATTCATTTATCATTCATTTATTCTCTTGCACTACTATATGCACCATACATTATATACTATGGAACCTACATATTCATTACAAGCCATACTTATACATGCTTACATTAGGCAGGATACTTACACCTCATACATCATTTATTTAACCATTTACTCATGCTTGTATTCACTATTTAATTACATAATGTATATATATTAACATGGGTTAAAATCAAATAGAACATTATATTACACACAAGGGTGCACAAAATGCATATGCCGAATAGTAACTCCTACTAATAATCAATACTGTACCATCTCAGCATGAACTAAAATTTAGGATTAAAGTATGTTATAGATCTATGTGTTAGCTTTTCGAAACTTTAAACGGATCGCATTTTCGTTTCCGGAAACTCCCGAAATCGCAAAAACACCGAGAACGCGTTTGTCTTTCGTACAGCTGACACTCAAATAATTCTCCAGAAAGTTACAGAAAGAATTAGGCCTATAAAATACATGTTTTTGGAAAGCTAACTTCAATACGCTTCTTTTAAAAAAAACGAGAGATTAAACCGAGCTTCGAGCTAGAAGTTATGATATTTCTAAGTTAGGGCTGAAATTAAAAACGTGGATAAAAATTATGACGGATTTAGATAGTTTGAGCCAAAAGAATACACAATATATATCCTAATTATCCACAACAATAATAGCAATAATAATATGAGGAACCACACTCACAAACTTGATTATATAATCATCATGAACCATTTATTACATATATAAATATAGATACACTCTCATTACAATATATATATATATATATATATATATATATATATATATATATATATATATATATATATATATATATATATATATATATATATATATATATATATAAATCTATATATGTAACATGAACACATCCACAACACAAAGGACACTCCTATGACCTCCAAATGGACACAAAATGGACACAAATGGAGATACAACCATGGGGATCATTCTTATGGGTTCAAAATAGACCTATATGCATGAGAAAATAAAAAGGAGAAGGGATTTATACCTCCCGGTAGATCGAATCGAAGAAAAGCCTTTCCGGAGCGACACCGACACGTAGAGATTCCAAAAGGACACGAACGAGCTCCGAATCCTCCCAAACTTGGGTAGCTTCCTCCTTGGCAAGAATGGAGAAGGAAAGAAGAAGATTTGGTGGTGAAATAGAATGATTTGGTAGAGAAATTGCTAGGGATTGCTCTCTAGGAATTTGGGGAAGAACAAGAGAGAGAAAAATAGATGGATAATGACAAATGGGAGGCTCAACCCTATCCTTATTGTGGCTGGCCATAAAGGTGGTTTTGTCCTATTAGGAAAAGTCCAAAAGCCCCTTTTCTAGTCTATTTACTAATACATTGGTAAGGGGTTAAGTCGGGGGTAGTTTGGTCAATCCTAAAACACTAATCCATATTAATACTAACCAAAATAATTAGTCTAGTCACTAACTAAAATTAATATCATGTGGACTAAAATTAATATTATGCGGGCCATGCCTAACTAGTGTGTGGGCCCGCTAGAGTCAAAACTACCCCGGGTCCCCGATACAAGTCGGAATGAGTTAAAATTCGAACCCGACTCAAATAACCCCAAAACAATATCATAATAATAAATAACATCAAAATAATTCAAAGAGGTCAAATGCAAAAATATCCTTAGGCCAAAAATGACATTAAAATATCATAATCACATGGTTAGGCTCTAGGTCAAACAGTCTCTAGGGTTTCACTAGCAAAACGTCAAAACCACAAGTCATTAATTTAAATAATTTTAAAATGATTTAAAATCACTAAAAATCATATCATGAATTAAATATTATTATTAAAATAATTATAAACACGAAATTTCAAAATTACCCTTATTTGGAAAACTGGGTGCTACAAAACTAGGATCAAAAAGGAATTAAAATGGATTTATGGAGATTTTTGCAAGAGGGACAATACCTTTCCTTCTCCAATGTTGAAATGAATGAAAGAAGGAGGCAAGCCCTAGAGAATAAGTGTTTATATAGGGTGGGGATCCCTATGGCTGGTCATTTAGGGTTTGGTTAGGGTTAGGGCTTCTAGTTATGGGCCATGGGCCAAGTCATGATCAAAATAAATCATTTAGCCATAAGTCATTTCATGAAACCATGAACCATGACTTAAATGCACTAAACCAAATCCCCTCATTCTAAAATTAGTTTCTAATGACTAAATGTAGGTTAACCTAAGTTGGACTAGGGTCACCATGGCTAGGGTTAGCTTCTAGGCTAGTTCACTAGGTCTCAACAAGTCAAGTCAACCTAGAATTCACCAATTCAACAAATCACCAAAGAAATCAAATAAGTAAAAATGACCAAAATATCCTTAGGCTAAAAATAACAATTAAATTATCCTAATGACGTGGTTAGGCTCTAGGTCATGCAGTCTCTCAGGTTTCACTAGCAGCACATCAAAATCACAAGTCATGACTTAAAACAGTTTTAAATAGTTTAAAATTTTTTAAAAATTACCAAAAATCATAATGTGAAATAAATATCAATGAATAATAATTATAATTACAAAATTTCAAAAATACCCTCATCTGGAAAACTGGGTGTTACAGACGGCGGGAAGGATATGACGATGGCATCCCTCATAGAGATACGCCAGAAGGAAAAGGAAACGGTTCGGGTATTCATCGAACGCTTCCGACAGGCCTGCTTCAGATTACCTCCAGGCATGTCGGAACATGCGCTCCTCTCCTCTTGCAGCATGAATATACTGCCCGTAGTAAAACTCTGGCTCAACTCTACTCCTCCCTCCGACTGGAGCTCCCTGATCATCGAAGCAGAAGCCGCAGAAAAGAAGGTGGCCAATGCACGTCTCTTGGGGGTCAGCTTCCCTGCCTTTGATGACAAGGGGAAAAGGTCTGCGGCCAACAACCCCGGACGTGAGACAAAGGGAAAGCAGGCATTGACTGTCAATGCCTCAAAAGATGCATCTGCGCCTACTCAGAAGCCTCCACTTGCACCAAGGCCCAAGGAGGTTTATTCGTTCAACGATGAAGACACCTTGCAACTTTTTGAAATACTGAAGCAGGGTGACAAGATCAAGCTACCGGACCCAAAGCGGCCCGATGAAGTTGGAAAAGTGGACAACCCGAGGTACTGTCACTACCATCGGTTTGTCGGACACCCGACCAAGGACTGCTATGTCCTCAAAAATTACATCCAGCGCATGATCAATGCGGATGTAATCTCCATCGACTACGAAGAGAAGACGGTGTCAGCCAATGTGGTGTCACTCCAGTTCGGTACCTTGCCGTCAACTACCAAACAAGATGGCGTGGTCCCCATCCCTAAGGCGACAATGGAGGTGGTTAACTTACCACCTACCCGTGACAATGTGAGTGGACTCATCCCACTCACCACATCTCGAGGAGAGGTCCTATGGGTCCACCCCGACCTCGTCTCCGAAGTGACTCAACCAGAGGTACGTCCTACCTCCAAATCCAAAGGCAGGAAGATCAAGTCTTGCCGCATGGTCTCTTCTTCAACAGAAGAGGCGCTTCCTGTGCAGATGCGTTCACAACAGAATGTCCAACCCGGCGAAGCTGCCGCCGAAGGGGTGCCTCCTTGCACCGTCCCTGCTATCTAGGAAGAGGGCCCGTCTAAGCCCTCAGCAGCCAATAAGCAGAAGCAGGTGGAGGTTCGTTTCGACAGGCCTCTACAAAAGGAGAATGCTTCGGGGCTAGCCAAGCCTCACAACTTCGACATACTGGCACAACTGGCCAGTACTCCTGCCCGTCTATCTTTGTTCGAGCTCCTGCGTCTTTCCAAAGACTCCCGAGAAGCTCTCTGTGAAGCTCTGAAGGATGTCGAATCCTTCATCAGTCAGGTCAAGCAGCCTGAAGACCTCCCAACTACTTGCGTGCACTGTCATTGTACGGATGAAGTTATTCCAAACATAACTTTCACCCAACAAGACATGCTGCTCAAGCACCACCGACATAACCGGCCGCTGTATTACACGGGGTATGTCGGTTCAGTCAAGGTGAACCGGATTCAGATCGATCCGGGGTCTTCTCTCAGCATCATTATGAAGGCGCTGTTGTCAACACTGGGGATCCCAATGTACCGGCTGGCGCCCTCCAACACAACCATCAGTGGCTTCAACGCTAGCAAAAGCGAGCCACTGGGCAAAATTTGATTGAAGTGTCACATCGGTAACCTCAAAACTGAGGTGACCTACTATGTGGTGGATGCCGAGCTCAACTACAACATCCTGCTCGGTCGACCATGGCTATATGAGTACATGGTGGTGCCATCCACGCTCCACCAATGCATGAAGTATGTATCCACCAACGGCGTTATCAGGACGGAGTTCGCAGACATCGATCCTTTCAAAGGGATTGAAGCCTACTTCATCGACTCCGACTTGTACAAATCACTTGACGAGGAGGAAGCCAATGATGCTGATGACGAGGCAGAGACAGCAGCCGAGCTGGACATGGAGCCTGAGACGACTTCCGATGCTCCCCTGAAGATCCGACTCAAGGGCAAACCGCCCCAGAAGGTGCCTTCAGTGAGCATTAAGCTAGCAGGAAAAGCACCAACTCCTGAAGCTCCCCTGAAGATACGCCTCAAAGGGAAGCCGCCTCAAACATCGGCTCCCCTGGTGGTAAAATTACAGGGAAAGGCACCAATCACTGGAGGCGCAGCTGAGGCACCACTGAAGGTGCGTCTCAAGGGCAAGCCCCCGCAGTCATCCAAGACGCCAGAGAGGGCTCACATAACTCGCTCAGACCCCAAAATCAAAGCTGTGGTGGACTCTCCTGATCCAGCCCCAGTGCTTACAGATGAGGAGCTTAGCGAATATATCTCTGCTGATGTAGATGCACCCTCCTTAGACAATGTAATCCCACGGGATAAAATCTCGTACTTCATCAATAATAGAGTGTCTTTTAATTATTCTTGTCTTCCACATTGGAATGCCATGTATACATTAGATAACGCTCTACGGTCATTGTAAACACAAATAACGACCATCCATAATGTAAATCGAGTAGTCCCGTCTCAAGGAGTCTGCTACATAGTCCCTCCATGAAGTCGAGACGAAGCATCCATCATCCTTGGTGAAGGCAAGCATCGTCAAGACCTCCCGCCGCTCGAGCCAGAACCAGATGCTGGCAGAATACAACTCTATCGGTACACGGATAAGGCAAAGTACCTCATCCAAAAGATGGGCTACGACCTAAAAAGCGACAAAGGCCTGAACTACGGCAAAGGTCGACGTCTCCCTCTCTGGCTTCCAACACCCAAAGGAAAGTCGCAGGACTACTATAACAAAACTCGACGGGGGATAGGCTATGTTACGCCGCCATCAACTCCGGAGAGTTCAGACGCAGAAGACGTAGAACATTCCCACTCGTCCGAAGCATCGACTTGGGATTCTGATACTAGTATCGGATCAGTCTTCAGAAAAGTGCTGTCAGCTAACATGACATCAGCACAACCTCAAAAAGGTGAAGGCGAAGACCAAGTGCCGGAACCCTTCGAAGAAGAACCCTGGGCTCAACGCCTAGGACAATAATGGGAGTCTCGTTTCGAATTACGTGAACCTCCCACCGAGGATGAAGTCGAGCAGATCGACCTTGGAGACGGGTCTTCTTCCAAACCCATCTTCATCAGCAAAAGCCTAGAAGGAGAAGACCGAGAGTCTCTAATCCAACTGGCTAAGGAGTATATCGACGTCTTCGCCTGGAGCTACGAAGATATGTCGGGACTTAATCCCCAGATTGCGATGCATAGGTTGAACATCTTGTCTGATGCCAAGCCTATCAAGCAACAACAGCGGCGCTTCCGTCCGGACATCATGAATGCCATCGATCAGGAGGTAGATAAACTCCTGACTAGCGGCTTCATCCGTGAAGAGCAACACCCAGATTGGATAGCCAACGTCGTACCTGTTACCAAAAAGAATGGGAAGATACGAGTCTGTATCGACTTCAGAGACCTTAACTCTGCTTGCTCGAAGGACGAATTTTCACTTCCAATCACTGATGTGATGATCGACAACACGTGTGGCTTCGAACGCATGTCTTTTATGGACGGGTATTCAGGCTACAATCAAATCAAGATGTTCCCCGATGATGCAAAACATACGTCATTCAGGACTCCAAAGGGCATTTTCTGCTACACAGTAATGCCCTTCGGCTTGAAGAATGCCGGTATGACATACCAACGAGCTATGAGCACCATCTTCCGTCAACATCTTCGTAAGACAGTCGAATGTTATGTTGACGACATCGCAGTCAAGAGCCGCCTTAAAAGAGATCACCTACAGGACCTGAAGACAGTCTTTGATCTCATGCGAGCACATCAACTCAAGATGAACCCCGCTAAATCCTTCCTAGGGGTTTCTAGCAGAAAATTCTTGGGTTTTGTCATCACGGCAAAAGGCATTCATGTCGATCCCGAGAAAACCAAAGCTATCCTCAACATGGACCCTCCGAAGAATCTTCGAGAACTTCGAGGCTTACAGGGACGTCTGGCATACATCCGGAGGTTCATAGCAAACCTCTCCGGCAAATGTCAACCCTTCACCCAGCTCATGAAGAAGGGAGTCTCTTACGTCTGGACAGAGGAATGCCAAAAGGCTTTCGACGACATCAAAGCCTACCTGACGAGCCCTCCAATTCTGGTGGCACCCGTCGCTGGCAAACCATTCCTGCTCTACGTCCGTGCCATGGATCATTCCCTGGGCGCTCTGCTGGCTCAAAATAGCGATACAGGCTACGAGCAAGCGATCTACTACCTCAGTCGAACGCTCATTGGGGCTGAACACCGGTACAACCCCATTGAAAAGGAGTGCTTGGCCTTGGTGTTTGCCATCCAGAAGACTCGCCACTATGTCTCGGGCCAGACAATTGATGTTATCTCCCGAGTCAATCCACTCAGAGTCCTCATGACGAAGCCAGGATCACTGAACTCCCGGCTAGCCACATGGGCGATCTTGCTAATGCCATACAACATGGTGTTCGTTCCACAGAAGGCTGTTAAGGGTCAAGCTCTGGCCGACTTCTTAGCTGCACACCCCATCCCGGAGTCCTCAAGACTCTACGAAGACATCCCGGATGAGGTCCAAGAATCAAACGCTACCGAAGAACGCTCCGTCTGGCGGATGTTTTTCGATGGCGCTTCAAGAACAGGCCCCAAAGGCCAGATCATCGCAGGAGTGGGGGTAGACTTAGTCTCCCCCGATCAGCTAGTCATCCAGCGTGCTTACTCTCTTTCGAAGCCATGCTCCAACAATGTTGCCGAGTACAACGCACTCATTATGGGACTCCAGCTGGCACAACAGCTGGGGGTGGATCATCTGGAAGCCTACGGCGACTCGAAACTCGTCGTAAACCAAATCCGAGGGCAATATGAAGTTCGCCATGAAGATCTGATCCCTTACCATGAAGTTGCATTGAACATCATTTCAACCTTCACCGGGTTCTTCATCGAACACGTACCTCGTCTATAAAACCTAGAGGTTGATGCTCTGGCTGGCCTCGTGGCCTCATTAGCAGCACCCCTTGGGACTCAACACTACGTTACGGTGATTGGCCGAGACTTGGTTTGTCCTAAAAACAACTTATACTTACGAGTGGACCACGCCATGCCGACAGGTACTGGTGTTAATGTCCGAGACTGGAGGTTCCCGTTCATCGACTACGCTGTCTACGAAATTCTCCCAGAGGACCCGAAGGAATCCGTCTCAGTCAGGAGACGTTCTCTTCGATTCTACTATGATACAGCCACTAAAATGCTGTACCGACGCTCCTACGATGGGCTCCTCCTTCGATGCCTGTCCAACGAAGAGGCGACCGAAGCCTTTCGAGAAGCTCATGACGGAACTTGCGGAGCTCATCAACCTGGTCCTAAGTTGCAAGATCGACTGCGACGTATGGGCTACTATTGGCCAACTATGGCCGCTGATGCTGTCGACTATGCTAAGAAGTGCCATGCGTGCCAACTTCACGCAGACTTCATTCATACACCGTCAGAACCACTGCATCCTACAGTCGCATCCTGGCCCTTCGAAGCCTGGGGCATGGATATCGTAGGACCGATCACCCCTCCTTCATCAAGGGGGCACCGCTTTATCCTGGCCATTACCGACTACTTCTCCAAGTGGGCAGAGACAGTCCCATTGGCGGAAGTAAAGAGCTCCAGGGTGGTCAGCTTTATCAAACACCACGTCATCTACCGCTTCGGAGTACCCAGGAGGATCATCCACGATAATGGTCCTCAGTTCATCAGCCATGTTTTCAGCAGATTCTGTGACAAGAATCGCATTCAAAACGTGGCATCAACCGCCTACAATCCGGCAGCAAACGGATTGGCCGAGGCATTCAACAAGACTATCGTTAGGCTGCTCAAAAAAGTCGTGTCATCCAACAAACGCGACTGGGACGAAAAGCTGGGCGAATGTCTTTGGGCCTACCGCACAACGGTACGAACTCCAACAGGCAACACTCCATTCTCCCTGGTCTACGGGAGTGAAGCGGTACTGCCTCTCGAGATCCAGATACCCTCACTCTGCGTAGCAATCACAAACAAACTCACAGAAGAGGACAATCAACGTCGTCGTCTGCGAGAGCTGGAGGCACTTGACGAAAAGCGTCTCCTAGCTCAACAACGTATCGAACTCTACCAAGCCTGTATATTACAGGCTTTCAACAAGAAGGTCAAACAGAGAACTTTTCAAGTTGGCGACCTGGTTCTGGCAGTCAGGAGGCCGATGGTGTTAACTCACAAGACACCAGGAAAGTTCGAGCCCAAGTGGGAAGGACCTTTCATCATTAAGACGGTATACTCAAACGTTGCTTACCGCCTCGCCAAACCCAATGGGGACTTGTTCATGATGCCCATCAACGGCAAGTTCCTGAAGAAGTACTACTCTTGACATCTTCCAGATATGTGCTTCCATAAGGGGATCTATGGACCCAATCATCAGGATTCACAGACAATTCCCTTCCAACAAAACCATACGCTTCCGGATCCCAGCTGTTCCGTAGCACCCTCCAGTAGAAAGACAACCACGTCCACATCACCTCTGAGTTGGTCAACGTATTCCCCTGGATCATTCCTACCACGTCCATAACACCTCTGAGTAGGAAGATTCTATCATTTGAACCTCAATGATTGCCACGTCCACATTACCTCTGAGCAAACATGTTGGTTCCTTCAAACTTATTATATGTACCTAAAAACCAAGGTGCGCAAAAGATAATAGGTCCACACAAATCATCAAGTTCATGATAACAAAAAAATAAACACATCACAAAAAAGTTGCGTACTTCTTTATTTTTCTGAAAGAGAGAGTACAAAACTAAACTATTCCCCAGCAAGAGTTGCAAAAACATAAAACAAGGAGACGCTACACCTAAGCATCTCCAGGGTTGGTTGAGAGCTCTCTAACTCGACGTCTCAAGTCGGCTGTGTGAGTCTCCACAGTCGCCAGGACTCGACGCTCAGCTTCCTGACGCATCAATTCAACGGCCTCAACAGAAGTATCATTCTCATGCTTCTCATCAAGCTGTTGTCGCTGCCGAGCCAGGGCAAGAGCCCGGTGAGTGAAGGTTGCTTCCTCCTTCTTGAAAGCTACGTGTTCAGCCTGGACACGTTCGGCATCTAACTGGAGCCGGGATCGTTGGTCCTCAAGACGGCGCATTTGGGCGTTGATCTCCGCGATACTAGCGTCCAACGCAGCTCGCGTTTCCATTATCTCCTTCATGGACTGAGATAACTGCCCCACCGCAGCCTCAGTCTCAGCCACCTCGTGCTTCCAGACGCTCACAGTGGCCTGGTAGGAAGACTCAATCTCAGCGATCAACTTCTCCTTCTCCGCATCTATCAAGACAGAAAGGTCATTTCGCTGGATGCGCTGAAGTTCCGTGAGCCGCTGGTCCAGCTCAATCACCGAAGCCTCCAGGATCTCGGCCATATGGTCGTGGCCTTGGTGAACGCGGATCATCTCGATATAAGGCATTGCCAGAGTTCTTGCCGTCGCAAAACTCCCGTCGGCATCCATCACAGCAGATACACCCTTCTGCAGCATTTTATACACCCCCTCAACGATGAATTTTACATATTCATCTGCGTCCGCCAGCACCTGCAGCGTCATAGCAGGAGTTGGAGAGGCTGCTGTAGTTAGCGGACCGGAAGAAGATCCGCCAACCTCAATCTGCGAGACTGGAATCTCGACATCAATAGGCTCTTCATCAACACGGGCCGGACTGCTAGCCCGAGGAGCCAAAGGAACAGAGGAATCCCGCACAGGCGTCGAGATAGTACCCCAAGTAGAAGGGGCAACAGAGGGTTCCACACCCTTACCCTTCTCAAGTTCGGAGGAACCACCGACATCTACGGCCACCTCTTCCGCCCCTAACATCCTATCAGCGGTCAATACCTCCCCTGGTAGAACGGGAAGATCAACACTCATCTCCTGGCCCACTCCGGGAGACAGGATTGGCAGATGAGTCTCATCCTTCTCAAGTCCCTCTACAGGGACAGGATCTGTCGCTACCACCTGATCGGTAGCCACCTCAACTTCCACGGGTGAGGCCGGAGTAGGACTTGGCATTGATACAGCCGATCTCCCCTCATCATGACAATGAGGGGAATCAACCCTCTCCTCCGTTCCAACCATATCTGTTGTCCCTGCAACAGGTTCTTACAACTCTGGAGGGACGTCATCGGAAGTCGACGAACTCCAATCCACTTCATCATCAGGATGCCTCGAGTCCGTAGGACCCTCAACGTCCAAGGCCTCCACGGCAGATTGTACCTTTCCGAAAGTTGTTGCAACCTCCGCAATTCTTTCAACAAAGTCAAGAGGTACTGAAATCTCCACAGGAACATCTTCGGGACTCCCCTCCACGGGAGACATTATCATTGGTGGAATGCGCTCATCAGAAGAGCTTGCCACCTCCTTCGGTTTACTAACACCCGGTTTTGAAACACGGATTTTCTTCTTCGATCCCTATAAGAAGAAAAGCACAAGCCACCAAAGTGACAAGATGGACCAAAATTACAGAAGACGCCTTACCTCAGCAGATCCCGCTGGCGTTTCAAGTGGCGCTCCTGTAGCCTTTGGAGTCGACGTCCTTCTCGACCTTTTTGGTACAGAAGAACCAGCTTCTGTGTCAGCACGCCTCTTCCCAACAGACAGATCCCTCACTGGGGCTGCAGCAGCAGCCCGATATCCCGCTAATTCTGGAGGATGATATGATCGGGCTGCCGCCAACATATTTGTCGTGGCCTCCAGCTGAGTTCCGACGATGAAACTAGTCTCCCTGTCATAACCAGGAGACGCAGTATTCATAGTACAATACAGCTTGGCGGCCGAATACAGGATCTGTGGCCGAGGGTTATAAACGGGTGCCGTAAACTAAACACCAGTACACCCGGCATTGTAATATTGCCAGCCCCGAGCTCCATCCAGCAAACTACCGATGAACCCCAGACTGCTACTGGGATTCCGTAGCATCAGCTGAGTATAGCCAAACTGGCGCGCGAACCGGCTGGGCAGATATGGCTCCAGATAACATCTATTCTGGTTGCGATAGACCAAGTGAGAAGGCCGAATGCTTTGCAACCAACGGAAACCCCATTTCGGCAAAGTAATCGCATCTTCGCCCGAATCAACTAAGTCTTGATCGGCCTCGAAATCTTTGAAGATGGGGCCAACCTTGACAATCTCCCACCCGTGAAGGAAGGACAAAACCCTCCTACAAACGGGAACGCCAGTGTATAACCACTTCCTCTTGCAGAAGCGGCGGATGAAGGCATCTCCTTCAATATGATCCTCCTCCGGACCGGGACTCATCACGTTCGGATGATGCAAAATTAGCCATCCCATAAGATAATAAAAGGGCAGCTCGGCCCGGGGAAAGTTGTCGTTGTTTCCTTTTCTGAGGATCACATCGTCAGCAAAAGACCTCAAACCCCGTAACAGGTTACACACCATCGCGGGGAGGAGAGCTAAAGGTCGTCCGAAGGCCAACTTCACGGCAGGCAAAATGAGGTTCCGATGTACCCTCTCTACGGCACCGGATCCGCCCGCAAACACGCAATCCCAGAGCCATATCATCAAGTAGGCCGTCAACACCGCCTTAGATGACATCCGGTGCGCACAGTGCCAGAAGCAACTATACGCGTTATCACCATCCTCATTAGAACGAGGAGTCCTCTCGTCCAGCCGGCTTATTTCAGAAGTCAGTTCTGCAGGTTTTAGCCCTTGCGGAGTTGTAAACCGAATCCTCGAAGGATCCATCAAATCCTGCTTGAAAATATAATCCCTCCAAGCAGTCACATGAGGCTGAGTCTTGACTTTGTCCTTCCGATGCATCAAATAATGGTAGCTCGCCACTTCCTTGAAGATGGCCATCATCTCCGGGTTCTTATTTTCCAGAACATGGATCTCTTCATTTGTTGGGAAATACTCCTCGTACGGCTCTGAGCCCCAGGGAAGCTTGGACACTTCGTACATCTCGTGGAGAGCCAACCCCAACTCCCCCACGGGAGTGTAAAACGTACCAGTCTGGGTATTGAACAACTCCAACAGTGTAAGGAACATAAGCTTATTGAGATCCACGCCAGCCTGCATGGCACGGATGGCGGCTGTTAGCCCAATCTCCTTGAGCTCCGCCTTGAACTTCGAAAGCACCCAAGTGGTCAACTCGTCCCACCTCGAGATGTGATAACACCAACCTTCGACCCTAAAGCTACCTTTCGGGTACACAACCTTCGATGTCGACATCCGGCTCGCAAAGGTTGGAGCATTGAAGGCAAAAGTGTCAGTTGGGACCTCACTGTAGAGGCTCCCGGGATACAAAGTCCTGCAACTGAACGAGGGACTGGTTTGTGAAGCAGATAAGGTATCCCTTTGATTCGAGGTAGCATCAATCAAAAGAGCACCTCCTAGAGCCCCTCCCTGAGAAGGAGTAAGTTCCTAAGACATCCTTCTCTTCGAAGCTAGACGATAGAAGGCTGTCAGCGGCAACTGGCGGTCGAGTTGTCGCATATACAGCACCATGCCTTTTGCCGAAAAGAACCAGTCTTCTTTGACCTTCAGTATCTTCGCTTCCGTAGAGATCAGGCGGTCACCAAACAAAAAGGCGGGCCTCAAGAAAGTTACATCGTCGGATTCAGCAGATTTCAGCTTTCCGCTCTCCATCATACCCTGGAGGAAAGTTGGCAACTGGTTCTGGATCTGCAGCACCCTTTCAGGAGGTTGATCCTGTAAGATAATACCCTTGGCAGGATTGACAACAGCCTCATCAAAATCAACTCCCATTTGACAAAGGGAGGCATCCAGAAGGACCTCATTCAGCAGCAAAATCGTCATCGATACTGGCACAACAAAAATCAAAGATCAGGCAAAAAGACAAGGTGTGTCAAAAGCTTCGGCACATCATTTGGGTGTAAACCCATGCGCCTCAGTGAAAGGCTTCGGCGCATCATCAGGGCATAAACCCATGCGCATCAGCAAAAGCTTCGGCGCATTTAGGATGTGAACCCATGCACGTCCGCAGTTAAACCTCGGTGCATGATAAAGACCTAAGCCTATGCACGTTGGCGAGATAAAACCTCGGCGAGGACAGTGGTCCGTACGCATCGACAGAAGAGAGTTGTCAACTCAGTCGCATGATCCAAAGACCACCTGAACAAAGAAAGCAGTGAAAAAGATGGCACCCACCCGTCACAGCAGGGCGAACGTCGGCCGGAGTCACAATGGTGATAGGGGCATCCCCTTCAGCATACTCCATCGGCTCCTTTCCCTTGCCGGCACCGCCGCGAGGTGTCTTGGGAGCCATTTCTCTCAAAAGAAGAAATTAGGGTTTTTGAAGAAGAACTCTAAAGAAAGCAAGAAGCGAGGAGAAGAAGAACTCTCTCTCTCCATCTCTTGCCTATTTATAGGGCTCGGTCGCACGCGTGACCCGATGATGTGTGATCTCAGCCGTCGCTTCGGGTTCTGTGAAGAGATAACAGCAAATAAAACCAAAAGATCATCATTAATCTCTTTGGTTACCGAGGCATCATCATCATTAACTGAGAGAAGCATGCACCCGAACAGGCATGCGCCCCAAACAGTCATGTGCCCTGACCTCCATGCTTCTTATTCAAAGTATTCCAAAACTTATCTAAAAGTTTTAAAAACTTTGAAGGGGTCATGTAGAAGCATGGAATTTCACAACCAGAAAGCCTATGCGCCGGACACTACATACGCCAGAGCTTGGACAAAATACTTTACAGCAACAAGTATAGACATGGAAAGAGAACTTTTTATTTCACAGATAAAAGTCTATTACATGTCTAGAGAAGGCTGTACAAAGGAAAACTTCTACAAAGGAAAGATCCTAAGTCTACGGCCAGCAGTCGCCATGCGCCTCCAGTCAGGCGCAGCAGCCACCATGCGCCTCCAGTCAGGCACAGCAGCCACCATGCGCCTCCAGTCAGGCGCAGCAGCTACCATGCGCCTCTAGTCAGGCGCAGCAGACACCATGCGCCTCCAGTCAGGCGCAGCACCACCATGCGCCTTCAGCAAGGCACACTCCTTCAGCAGCTCAGTTATGTGCATCCCCAGTTATGTGCATCCCTTCAGCAGTCCGGTTATGTGCTGCTCTTCCAGCCAGGCTTACCTGATAAGTGCCTCGACTAATAAAGCATTTAACCTTCTGGCTGGAACCGAGGAAGTGAAGAGCACCGCAAATCTGTGGCCAGGAGAGGCTTCGAAAGAGCCTCCAAAGACCAAGGAAGACCGTAATCGAAATACGGCTAAAGGAGCAGCTTTCAACACAACCAGAGTGGACGACACCCACTTTGGAGGAAGACGGTCAGGACATCGCCATTCCGATCTACGGCTCTTCCGGAACAACGAAGACGAGGCCCGAGCATCCTTATCTTTGGATGCAACAGGCACCTTCTGCCTGCCTCGGAAGCCCTCGACTCCATCTTTTGGATGTAACAGTCACCTTCAAGTGCAGCAACGACGATATGGCGTCTCATCTTCACCCTCGGGAGCACTTTGTTAACAGAGTACACTCGAATATCCAAGTTCATGTTGGAAGTACGTGAGAGAACGAAGAGCAAACCTTCTCTCCATGCCACTATTTATAGGCCGGGCAGATCAAACCCACGCGCCAAGTGGATGGCTCTCCGAATTCTGAGCAATGAACTTACAAACCGGACGCCTCGAATTCAGCCAAACGGCTATTTGAAGCACTCAAGGAATGGAACAGCCGCACGCGCCCTTCGATTTCAGGCACATCACACAGATGCGCCCTGCAGAGCCAAGCGCATCACAGAGAATGCGCCCCCATACCCAGTGGAACGTCAATCGACGTGCCCCCTCAGCTGTCCATCGAATGTCATAAACATTAAATGCTGAACTGACAGAGTTGGCAGCACGTCTCCCAAAGTCTGAACAGTCGGCAGCTTTTTCAGAAGACGAAGCATCGACAATGTCAGCATCATCATGACTTTACTTCGACGGCTACTGCCACGTGGCCACTCGACCACCCGCATGCGTCTCCACGGCCATGCGCCCATACCTGCATATGCCTCAAAAGTAATGCACCCCAGACTGTTCTCTGATCCCAAAAGACAGAAGAAAAGTCTCCATCCGAAGCTCTGCATGCGCCTCAAAAGCCATGCGCCCTAGACTGCTCTTTGATCCCAAAAGACAGAAGGAAAGTCGCCTGCATGCGTCTCAAAATCTATACGCCCAGAATGGTTCGTGACTCCTAAAGGTTACGAGCCAAAGTCTCCTCATGCGCCCAATCCTAGGCACATCCTACAAGATCATTCCCCACCAAATTCGAGATCTCCGAGCCATGAGTCGATGACACATGTCCTTTGACTCAACTCATCCAAGATCTCAGCAACAGAAAGATCTTCTTCTCCGCTACGTGCCGGCTCACAACAGCAAGATGAAGAAGTCAACCCCTCAATCAGGGCTCATCACCCATATGCCTCCATCAGCAATCAACACGTGGCGTCCCCATACACCGGCGCATCCTACATATGCGCGCATGAGCAGCCAACCTGCCCAGCTATAAAGAGAGAAATCATTTCCTTCTTAGACATACGGACAGATACGAACGAACATATCACCAGAGAGGCAGATTCAGACACTCAACATCTTCCTCCTCTCAGCAAGCTCCAGCACCCAGAACAATCTAAACCTTCAGAGAACCGATAACCGTCGTCAGCTCGTCAACGGAGTCAACGCATTACCACTCGCTCCATCGGCACAAGGGACCCAGATTAAACAAAAGTGTACTTCTAGGGCTATATCTAAGTTCTATATTATAACACTGTTCTGTTTGTATTAAAATTTACAATCAAAGAATTTTAATGGCAAACAGTACATAAGCTCTTCTTTCAAGACGATGTCTTCTGCTATACGGGACATAATGTATGGAATAGTATAACTTAGTTGTACCAGTAAGATTGTAGCCAAATTGGCAAGTTCATTGTAAAGAAGTCGGCATATTCAGTTGTAGCCTAAAGGGCAAGTGCATATATTCAGTTGGCTATTCAAGAGTCTTGTAATCAGTTGTAAACTCTGTATTCCGCTACAAGTCTTGTAATCCATTACAATTATCAATAAAGAGATACGTTTTTTCATATCTTATGTGACTTTAATTTATCTGCTTGGTTTTGCTGCGCTGTCGTTGTTTTCTGAGAAATACCAGGAACTGTAATGGTTTTGCCTTGTACAAGTGCAATCTAGACTTGTATGACATCACGTCCAGTGGCTAGATTTCAATCCTCCGGGATCAGGGCATGACATGTGTCCTATACCAAGTGAGCAATTTTACATAATTTTGAAAGAGTATAGTGTAGAATTTGTAGGGGTGTCAACTTGTACTCCCAGATACAAAGTCCATAGTGATGTGCTCCCACTTCTACTCTGGAATAGGTAGTGGCTGAAGCATACCACCTGGCCTCTGTCTCTCGGCTTTCACCTGCTAGCATACTAAGCATCGAGATACAAACTGAGCAACCTCTTGCTTCATGCCATACCCCCACACGTGCTCCCTCGGGTCTTTGTACATCTTGTTGGCTCCAGGATGCATAGAGTACTGAGAACGATGCGCTTCCTGCAGAATCTCCTCCTGAAGCTCTCCGCTCGGAATGCACAATCTAGAACCGTGCCTCAGCGACCCATCTTCGGCTATAGAGAAATCATTTAGCAATCCGGCCTGCACCTGCTCCCTGATGCTCCTCATAGTCACGTCATCAAACTGTGATGATCTGACACTGTCCACCAACGCAGACTGAATCTGTAAACCCCACATCTGAACCTTCATCCCCGGGACGATAACCTCGATACCCAAACTATCCAGATCGGCCAATAGATGACGATCTACCGTCAAATACATAGCGACTGGATACCTGCTTAAGGCATCTGCAACTATGTTGGCCTTCCCTGGATGGTACTGCAAAGAGGTATCGAAGTCCTTCATCAGTTCAAGCCAGCGCCTCTGCCTCATGTTCAATTCCTTCTGGGTGAACATGTACTTCAAGCTCTTGTGATCCGTAAAGATCTCAACTTACTGGCACACTCTATCTAGGATACTATACTACACTTATGGGATACTACCTTCTATTGTCTTCCTCAAATAAATGCGGGTAAATAAGTAGCATGTGGGGCTCAGTTGAATGTGACACAAGTGTCATATAGGTAGTAGGCTTAATGTGGGTCGTGTCCATATTTTGGGTTAACAAGTTTGGGTCGAATGTTGTCCCCAATTCGAGTCAAAAATAAAAGATTCAGAAATAAAAGTGACTTTATGGGGTGAATCAAGATTGGGCCTTGTGTCAAGAAAGTCATGTGACAAAATGAAGCACAAGATGGTGTGCCAGAGTGGGACATGAAGGTCATAGGCGTAGGGTGTCTTGTCTAGATCATCAATATGAAGTTGGTTTTGAGAAAACAACTAGTCTTGTGCTCCTAAATTAAAAGTCATGACAATGTGCATATGATAATCATAAATAAAAGTGGAAATGGTCAATGGCCTAAATTGATCCAAAAGTTGTGCGATACAAAGATAGTACAAGAGAACGAGTTTGAGTGGGACATGATATATCAAAATAAAGATAATCTTGTCTACTACAAACTCATGAAGGAAATTTCCAGAGATTGACATATCTGATGTTCCAGAAATCAAATTCACGGAAGAACATTCGTCTATCTAGGATACTCTCTCTAGGGTGTCTACCCAAGTCTTGACGCTATCTACACAAGACACTAACTCATCTATATGATACTTGGATGGTACCCATATACTAGGTTGTTCATGTCCCTCCTCTAACTAGTCACTTAAAATGTTGGTACCTAAACCTCTATAACACTTGAAATACTCTGTCTATTGCTACTAGGGTACTCCTCTCATTCTGGCACCTGGGGCAACTCCTACCTTAACACTTATTAATCACCCTAGGGTTTCTCATCCATATTCAATTATCAATAATCATATACAATACTTCCTAACCATACTCCAAACTATTAACACTAATACTCAAGGACACAGAACAATTGTAAGTCACCAAACCATCACACTACGAAGAACCTATAATGAAATGAGACACCTGGAATAAAGAACCGAAGGTATCCTTACTCCTAAGCTAATTGAGGCTGGAACATAATATATAATAATAGAAGTGAAATGATAGAGATGACATGTTACGACCCTTATCAAGATACAATCTGATAATCATACACGTCTGTCCTAAATTATGATACTCGAAATCCTCGCCACGCCAGTAAGCAAGGCTGCGATAAATAGTAGATTCCATAACTGTGTATGCACCTCTATAATCATGTCGTCTGGAATCCTCGCCACGCCGACTAATATAGCTGCAAGAAATCTCAAATCTCATGACCAAGATATGTACATCCGAAGTCAGGTCTCTACGTTTCCGCCATGCCGGCTAATATAGCTGCGATAAACTCCAGGTTTTATAACTAAGTAGATGTTTTACCTTTCCTGTTATTCCGTCAACATATGTTATCAATAGATACCGTAACTCGGGCCATAAAATTCAACTCGATAGGACAATCAAAATTAATGATGATCCATCAAAATCAAATTCAAAAACAAGGGGCAAGGGTGAACAAAAACAAGAGGAAAGGATTTCAAGTTGACGTTCAAACAAGGTTCTCAAGGGTCTTCATATAAACCTCTCAAAAGTCCTAAGCAAAGAGATCAATAAGGCACATGATAAGATATCATCAAGGAAGGACAATTTATTTCGAAATGCAAGAAGAGTTTGTCATGGTAATCAAAAGATTAGAATTTTCCTAATATGTGATTGAGTAACTCCTATCATAACCTAGAACCTATATCCTAACAGCAGGCTCGTAATTAGCACTCTAAGTCGAGCACCCATTACGAAATCGTACTAGTTGCGACTCTGACCTGCATGGGCCACCACAAAAATGTGTCACGACCCGTACCCTATTTAGGGGTACGAGCACGTGGGTACGTCCAGCCTACGCCGTAGTATCGGCGGTAGAACGCTGTAAAGGTCATCTAGAATATATAGAATCTAAGACACACATATAACCTGTCATCTCTGCACGAAGGAATATAACCACAACTCAATCACATAATTCTAAGGAAGATAAACACGATGATAAAGATAAAGATAAAGATGAGGTAAATAATATGAAATAGTGCCGAGCCACAATCACAAGTTCAGAGACTAAGACATAAACAATATCCCAAAATAAATACTACAAGTCTCAAAGTATCAAACTGGAATGTAATCAAGACAAAATCTAGGTGAACTAGGTTACTACTGGCGGTGCGTCCTCTACGAACACCGGGTCCACAGGCTGGTCCTGGTCGTAGGCTCCATCTATGCCAAACCCGTAGTAGGTCGGGCAATCTGCATCTAAATCCTCTGAAAAATAACAGGGGTTATCCTGTCAGGATATGAGCAAGTACAAATGCCAACAGTAGTTCTATGTGAATTGACAAATACTATAAGAGACAATCATAATGAAATACAAGATGGAATATCAAGACTGAAAATAAAACGGTACAAAGAACTAGATATCATGTCATGTGTCAGATATAAGATAAAACTGGAATATAAACAATGGAAAGTAATATGAGGTATGATGTAAACATAAAAGTAAAGTGCCATGAGATATTAGAGCGTTCTGTGATCGGCTTGGGTCAAGATCAGGCTGTTCCATTTGACCGACTATGCATAGGTAGTATAATAATGTAGGGATCAGGCCGACCAAAATGGAAAGCTATGCACAAGTAGTATAAGGTCAGGCTACACCCTACGTGTGGTGACGGTAGAGCTATGCACAAGTAATAAACAAGTATGGGTAATGATCACATAACCTCTAATAACTCCCCATCCCCGAGTAGTATAATGAATCCAGACATGACAGGTCATGAAACAGGATTCGAAGAGCAGGGGGCCAGCCCACTCCCAAATCGGTGTCTATACAAGTACAGGAAACAATATCGAACAATATACTCATATACCAGGTAAACCAGGAATGACATCTCATGACGAGATTCACGTATACTAGTCTGTGTATCCTCGTATCGAGAATCAAGTATAACAATACAACTGAATCGGATATAGTAGATATTAAGACAATGAAAACTATCAGAGAATATACTCGTCTGTCGTCCTGAGCTGAGAAAATCAGAACTACAACCCACTCAATGAGCCACGAACGGTCAACTCGCACAACTGTCTCCTAATGCTGAAACAGACATTACCAACGTTCTCAGAATAGTCAAATTAGCTAGAAACGTCGACCCATATGTCCAATTCTGGACATAGGGGCAAAACGGTAATTTTGGGTCAAAATGGTGTCCGCCGTTGGACCCACTTTGCATCGAAAAACGTGCCAGAATCTACGATCTCTAAAATCATCAAACTACATGTCTACAGGTCCGGTTTGACGAGATGAACCCAACTGTATGTCCAATTTTGGATTCCGGTGGGCTGTGCACAAAATCACCCGTTGAGTGGGATTGTGGGCCCGCCAAAATGGCGTCCCGATCAACGGTCTCAGAATCGGACCAAACTTGGCATACAGGACCAAAAAAATATTTCGAGTCCAATGGCACAATTTTTGTCGTAATTTGATTAGTGTGCACAAAGTAATTGACAAATATGCAAAAGGCCGATACGGTGAATTTTTGACGGATACGTATCAAATTTGTCGCACACACGCGACCAATTTGAATTCTGTCAAAGCCCACACGACCACGAAGTCGATACACACCTTTCGATGCTTTCGGTTCGTGACCACGTCGCCCGGATTGATGGGACGGACGGCGTATCGGGACAATTTTTCTAAAAATCCACTTTTGAAAGTCAGTTTTTTTTCCAACTTCACAAATCAATAACTTTCTGTACAGTGCATGAAATTCAGTTCTATAAAAAAGGTTTTAAAGCCCTATAGGTTGTCTCCAAGTCTCTTCAGACCGATTTTGAAAAATCACAACACGTTGGTCGCAAATCGGCCACAAAGTTGGGATTTCGGGACAGTTTCTAAACCCAGAAAATCTAGTTTTTTTCTCGATTTTGGAACTCGTTTTTCATCGCACATGGTGCGAATTGGCATGAACTATTTGAAGGAAATTAAAGGGATATATGTTGGGATCATACCTGACCAAGTGGTTCACAAAACGACAGAGCGAGGAAGGAGAAATCTATTTCCGAAGTTGGCTCTTCGCTGACAGTTTTCGCGCGCGAGTGGACTGCTCGTTGTGTGTTTCCCGACGATGGACGGCCGCGGGTTGGTCATCGGCGATGCCGGGGTATACGCTGGGTTTGGGGTGACGGCTAGGGTTTGGATTTTGTGAAAATTCCTCTCTCCCTCTCTCTCTATAAATATATATTTGTATATATATACATATACGTTCGGGTTAATTTAAGGGGGGCCGCTCAGCTTTTAGTTGCTGCTGCTTGTTTTTGGTGTGGCGTGTGTGTGTGTGTTTGTTTGTTCTTTTGTTTATTTTTTTGTTTGTTTTTTTTCTTTATTCTAATAACCTTTTATATATATATATATATATATATATATATATATATATATATATATATATATATATATATATATATATCTAAAATATATATATATATACATACATGCATGCATACATACATACGTACATACATACATACATGCATACATACACATACATATATTTATTTATATAAAAATAAACCCATAATATTTACCCATTAATATAAATATATATATTTATATATATATATATCCCAATAAATGGAATATCACAATAAATGGAATATTATCTAAATATATATAAATAAAATCAGAATTTATTTATAAACAAAACTAAATACTTTATTTTTTATATATATTAAACTTTTTTATAAATAAAAACACTATCAGTAAAATACTTATTTCAATAATAATATAAAAACACTAAAAATTAATATTTAAATAATATTAAAAAATAATAAAATATTATAAATGACTATTTTAGTCCTATTCAGGAAAGTGGGGGTGACAAATCTACCCTCCTAAAAAAAATTTCGTCCTCGAAATTAGAGCAAACTTGCATAATCACAGTAGCAAGAACAAAGAAAAAAATACCTCAAGGCTCGAAGAGATAAGGGTAACGCTCCCGCATCTCGTCCTCCCTCTCCCAGGTTAACTCTCCTGGAGAGTGATGCCTCCATGCGACATGAACCAAAGGAATAACTTGGTTCCGGAGTACCTTCTCACGACGATCCAGAATCTCCACAGGCTGCTCTGGATAGCGGAGAGTAGGCCCCACCTCTAACTCGGAGTGATCCAATACGTGACTAGGGTCTGCCACGTACCGCCTCAACTGCGACACATGGAACACGTTATGGACTCCCTCGAGCGTAGGAGGCAAGTCTAGTCGATAGGCCACTGCACCGACCCTTCCAAGAATAGTGAAAGGTCCGATGAAGCGTGGACTAAGCTTCCCGCCTCGGCCAAAATGAATCGTGCCCCGTGTCGGAGAAATCCTCAGGAACACCATATCGCCAACCTCGAACTCAAACGGTCTCCGGTGGCTATTGGCCCAATGCTGCTGTCTATCCTGAGCCACCCGAAGTCTATCCATGATCAACTTAACCTTCTCTGCTACATCCACTACCATCTCCGGGCCAAGCAAAACTCTCTCACCGACATCGTCCCATGACAAAGGAGTACGACATCTCCGTCCGTATAGAGCCTCAAATGGCGACATCTCTATACTGGCCTGATAGATGTTGTTGTAAGCAAACTCTACCAGGTGAAGATGGTCCTCCTAAGATCCTCCGAAATCTAACACACAAGTGCGAAGCATATCCTCGAGTGTCTGGATGGTCCTCTCCGCCTGACCATCTGTCTGGGGGTGATACGCGATACTGAACTTGAACTGAGTGCCCAAGCTAGTATGCAAACTCCTCCAGAAGTAGAAAGTGAAACGACTATCCCGATCCGAGACTATGCTTGTCGGAACTCCGTACAATCTGACTATCTGCCGTACATACATCTCTGTCAGCTTCTGCGTAGATAGTCCCACCTTGAAAGGCAAAAAGTGGGCCGATTTGGTCAATATATCGATGATGACCCAAATCGCATCTTTTCCTCTTGAAGATCGTGGAAGTCCAGATACAAAGTCCATAGTGATGTGCTCCCACTTCTACTCTGGAATGGGTAGTGGCTGAAGCATACCACCTGGCCTCTGTCTCTCGGCTTTCACCTGCTAGCATACTAAGCATCGAGATACAAACTGAGCTACCTCTTGCTTCATGCCATACCACCACACGTGCTCCCTCAGGTCTTTGTACATCTTGTTGGCTCCAGGATGCATAGAGTACTGAGAACGATGCGCTTCCTGCAGAATCTCCTCCTGAAGCTCTCCACTCAGAATGCACAATCTAGAACCGTGCCTCAGCGACCCATCTTCGGCTATAGAGAAATCGTTTAGCAATCCGGCCTGCACCTGTTCCCTGATGCTCCTCATGGTCACATCATCAAACTGTGATGATCTGACACTGTCCATCAACGCAGACTGAATCTGTAAACCCCACATCTGAACCTCCATCCCCGGGACGATAACCTCGATACCCAAACTATCCAGATCGGCCAATAGATGACGATCTGCTATCAAATACATAGCGACTGGATACCTGCTTAAGGCATCTACAACTACGTTGGCCTTTCCTGGATGGTACTGCAAAGAGGTATCAAAGTCCTTCATCAGTTCAAGCTAGCGCCTCTGCCTCATGTTCAATTCCTTCTGGGTGAACATGTACTTCAAGCTCTTGTGATCTGTAAAGATCTCAACTTACTGGCACACTCTATCCAGGATACTATACTACACTTATGGGATACTACCTTCTATTATCTTCCTCAAATGAATGCGGGTAAATAAGTAGCATGTGGGGCTCAGTTGAATGTGACACAAGTGTCATATGGGTAGTAGGCTTAATGTGGGTCGTGTCCATATTTTGGGTTAACAAGTTTGGGTCGAATGGTGTCCCTAATTCGAGTCAGAAATAAAAGATTCAGAAATAAAAGTGACTTTATGGGGTGAATCAAGATTGGGCCTTGTGTCAAGAAAGTCATGTAACAAAATAAACCACAAGATGGTGTGCCTGAGTGGGACATGAAGGTCATGGGCGTAGGGTGTCTTGAAATTAGGGATTTTTGAAAAATTATTATTTTTATTATTTAATAATGGTGATTAGGGCATGATATGATTTATGTGATTTCTAGTGTGCTTAGAACCATTTTCTAAAGTCATGCTAAGTCATGACTTATGACTTTGTGATTTTGGTTAGTATAACTTAGTGTAAATCCTAGTTTTCTCTAACCTAGAAGTTGCCATGACCATGAGAACTTGACCATAGGCTTAGAATATCATTTTAGTGGTTTTAGCCTAAGGGGGTATTTTGGTAATTTTCTAGGAATTAAGAAGGATTAGTGAGATTTTACTATTCATGGACTTTTAATTTGTGAGTTGATGATCCCTAACCTATTTACCCTAATCTATAGGTTAGACCCTAACCTAGAATGACTAAGGATTAGATATTATCATTGGGTCAAGCTTAGAAATATCTATTTACCTTTAATAGGATATTTTGCTTGATTTATGCAAAAGATCTATTATATGGCTCTTTAGTCCATTTCTTAACCATGAAGGTTTGAACCACCACCTTGCCTTGGTATGGCCGGCCAAGAGACCCCCATGACACCCCCTTGCCACCCCCATTCCTATAAAACTAACACTTAGGATTATTTCCAAGTTTCATGACAAATCAATTCACAAGAAAAACCCAAGAATCCTTCCACTCTATTTCCCATAACTTTCTCAATACTCAAGCTTTGAACCTCTAGTTTTCTCCATTAGGTCACCTACAATCTAAGGGAGCCTAGGGAAGTGTGCTACTCGGATTTTAGCAAGGAAGGACAAGTTGGGCTTTGAGGCTAATCACCCTTCATTTTGTGATTTTCAAGACATTTCACACATTGAGGTATTATGGCTAAACCTATTTAGATTATTGATTTTTCTTCATTATTGCATGCATATAGTTATAATATAGTTGTGGGTAGGGTTTGGTAAAATTTTAGGGTTGTTTGGTGTCGTATCGGACACGTATCCTACATGTAAAATCCTAATTTTGCTCACTATTTTTGTTCACTGTCATAGTATATTAACTCACTGTTTTCCAAATCTTTTTGAACCAAAACCTAGCCTAGCTAACCCTAACCTTAACCCTGTGTCACTGAGCACGTATTGGTTTGTGTCGTGTCCAAAATTGGACACAACAGCTCTCAGTTTATACTGTTTAGACACTACACAGTGCACATGAAATGTGCCCTGCTACCACAGTGTCCAACCACACTCTACACGCCACTTGGACACGTCAAACTTGACACACGACACGGGGCAATGACTGACAGGTCATCCCCAAAGTTTGGGATGACCTCGTGTCCTGTCGGACACGAAATCGACTCTCAAAGGGTCGTTCAGTGCACAGTGTACACACACAGACACTCGACTTTGAGCGTGTCGTGTCCACTCTACACGACACGTGGACACTTCGTACTGACACGAGCACGAAGCCTATACATAGGCGAACACGTGGACACAATCACTTGGGTGTGTCGTGTCCCGTGTCGCGAACACGAGACACGGGAAAACACGACTACACGGTCTGAAACACGAATTTTGGGGTTTCTGATATGCATGTCGTGTCCACTCTACACGACACGTGGACGCGTATCAGGCACATGGACACGTAGCCTAGACCTAGGCGCACCTTCGGGTACGAGCACGAGGCCTGTATCGCCTTGTGTCGTGTCCTAGACCATTTTTGGTTTTATACTAATACGCACTGTATCAGTGTACATCCTTTTACCCGATCGACTTTGAAACCTTGTGGACACGCCGTGTCGTGTCATGACACCGTGTTAGGCTACTAGGGACCTAGACTAACCTAGGGGCTATCATTACCAACCAACCTTAGGCCATTATAGTTCGATTTGGGTGGAGTTTGAACTAACCCAAAACGAGTGTGTACAGTCCCAAATTCTAGTTTTCTGAAATTATCCCAGTTTTTAAAATCCAATTTCAAATGTATTTTTCTATATTTTTATGAGTATAAATATATGTATACAGTATGTATATACGTAGTATATATGTATATGTGAGTGTGGGTCAATTTTGGGAGTTTTTGGTTGGGTATATGTGTACTTGTATATATATACATATGTATGTATATATGTATTCTGTGTGTGTGTGTGTGTTTGGGACTGGAATTTGGTTCCAGGAACCTGGAATTTCCCCCCTGCTGTTCAGCAGTATCACCTCTCTCTCTTACTGTCTCACTCCCTCTCTCACTCTATGTCCTTCTCTCTAGGTCCCTCTCTCCTTCCTATATATATATATTGATATATATATTTGTATTAGTTCCTACATAGTGTTATTATATATATATGAGGGTTTTTGGGTATTGTATATATAGTATTCCTATATAGGTATATAGATAGTAGATTGATGTGTATATATATATATAGATATATATATGTATGTATAACTTACTAGCTATAGGGCTATATGAAAACCCCATCATTAGCCTATGGCCAAGATCATTAGCCTATGGCTAGGGGCTAACCCTAATGGCCCAAAACCCAACTAGTGGACCCTTGTTGACTAAGGGTTGACCAAAGTCAACCTTAGGTCAAAGTGACCTAGTTAACCTAGAAATGACTAGGAATGACCTAAAACAACTAGTTTGACTAGTTTGACTAAAACCCTAACTAGTTGACTAGTGTTGACCCAACTTTGACTAGTTTGACTTTAGAGTTGACCAAGAGTTGACTTTTGACCAGATTGACCTAGAATCATGTAGTATGCATAGTAGACTTCATTTTTACTATTTAGAATACATTGTGACTTATGTTGCTCTGATCAGGAGCCAGACACCTCTCCTCAGACTACATATTCTCTACAGACATTCATACAGCAGGCGAGTACATTCTCTGACCGTTTCATACTTGTTCAGGCTTTACTTCTCGCTCTAGATTACTTTACTTGTTGCTGTCACATTGGTAACACGGATTGGTACTATATGGATCTTTACATGAGATGTTATCCCTCTCGGGAGCATCGGGTACTTCATGTTATGTGTGTTTCACTATCATCATGTACTCCTATGCTTCCATCATTCATGTGCACTCATGTGATCATGTACTCTCATGTTTACTGAGCCCTCATGTATACTATCATGTGCACCCTTTCATGGGCCCCATGTGATATCATGTACAATAACGTAACTTGTATAGATCCTTGTGTATTGATTGGGGTAACGGGGGAGTAGAAGTGGACATGTGAATAATTCCAAAGTAGTGTAATCATGTACAAACTCAGTAGTGTAATCATGTATAAATTCTAGCCATTCATATGTCTATCTTGTACTCTACATCACTAGTCACTACAGTTCTCTATATACAGTAGATATTTTATTACAGCTATCTCTTTTACAGCGTATATTTCCTTTCAGCAGTTCATGTATCTTACTCTATTGCCTGTATCGTTTTTTCTAACCTGATATGAACTGCGTGAGATGTATTGTGCTCGTTCCTGTCCTGATTGGACCTGTTGAAAATATTACAGAGGATGAGGACGAGGCATGGGTGACTACTTATTATGGAGCAGGACTAGATGACACTTGTATTGAGGACCCTCAGCAGGTTCCACCTACAGCTGAGGAGGATGTTCCAGTAGTCTAGACCAGTTTAGTCTAGGCAGTATTTTCTATATCATTTTGTCTCATATTCTGAGTTGTATTTTAAGATGTGGAGATGTATAGACTCTTAGACTTATTGTATTATGAGTTGACATTCTGGATGTTATGTATCTTAGACACTTAGACTTATTTCATCTATGCTATGGTTCTCTTGAGTTATTATCTATCTTCTGTCTTTCATTTTTCTACCTTAGATGTGATTGAGACTATATGTTGTGATGTTACCTCCACTCGGAGAGTATAAACTGTACAGGTACCTTATATTGTTAGATGATTGACCTAGGACAGCGTTCTACCGCCGACACTGCGGCGTAGGCTGGACGTACCCACTACTCGTGCCCTTACTCTAGGGTGTGGGTCGTGACACGTTTTTAGTGGTGGCCCATGCAGGTCCAGTTATGTGGTGATATTCGAACTAGAGTATCGCCACAGCCTGCAGTAGGAACTAGGATGTAGATGAGGTACTCAATCACATTAGGAAAAACTCTTATCTAAATCCCTGCTATCTAAATTCTTGCTGATATTGTCTTTCTTTTGAAATAAACTATCTCCTTTGACTATATCGTTTCTTCTCCGTATTGATTTTCTTGTTGATCTGTCTTCACGATGGTGGAGACACGATCGCAGCGTCTCGGTCCAGGTGACACCACTGAGAGGTCTGCCACCTCTCGTCCAGCTCACCAGGACCCGGGGACTGCAGCTCCCCTTACTCCAGCTCATGTGGGAGCTTCTGCCACATTTGGGGGTACACCTCTACTTATTCGGGGGACCATCCCAGCTACCCCAGACATGCCTCCCCCGCAGTTTCGTCAGCCTCAGTTCCAGCAGCACCAGCAGCACCAGCAGTACCAGCAGGAGTACCAGCAGCAGATGCCATCTGGATTTGTGGATGCTGCACAGATGTTTACATATTTCCAACAGTTCCTAGAGTCACAGCAGACCCAGCAGCAGCGTCAGACGACGGCATTTACCAGAGGCATTGATGAGGTCCATCAGCTGGCTAGAGTGACGATGGAGAGGTTGGCAGTCCAGCCGCAGGGAGGATCAGGACCGCCGCGACAGCAGAGGATTCCGGGCATACAGGACTTCAAGAAGATGAACCCCAGGGACTTCTTGGGGACAGAGGGGATTCTTTATGCTGATGACTGGATTGAGCACATTGAGGAGATCTTTCGACTGGCGGAGATACCAGTCGGACTCCAGATCGAGGCAGCAGCCAGCCAGATGCGGGATCTTGCCCGTACCTGGTATCAGACGGACCCGAGAGTAGGCACTCCAGGGCAGACATGGAGAGTTTTCAAGGAGCTCTTCAAGGGGAAGTTTTTCCCAGATCAGGCAGTCGGTGCTTTGGAGACCCAGTTCGAGAACCTGGTTCAGGGTAACCAGACTGTAGAGGAGTATTCCGGTGAGTTTTGCCGGTTGAGCAGATTCGTGGAGGGCCTTAGCGAGACAGCGAAGGCGAGGAGGTTCAGGAAGGGCTTGGTCAAGGAGGTCAAGTCCTTGACCAAGAGTGACAGGAATGCCACTTTTGAGGAGATCCTATCAGGAGCGATGGCGGCCGAGGATGATCTTGAGCTGAAGCTCAAGAGGGGCCGCGACACCCAGGGAGCTGGCAGCAGTGGAGGACAGGCCAAGAGGCCTCATTTTCAGCACCAGCAGTAGAGGCCATTCCAGCAGCAGAGGCCGTTCCAGCAGGTGCAGCAGCCGAGGCACCAGCAGCAGGCACCCAGGCAGCAGGTCGTCAGTTGCTCTTTCTGCAAGAAGCAGGGTCATGGATGAAATGACTGCAGAAAGAGGCTTGGCAGGTGTCTACTATGTGGTTCTGGAGACCACCAGCTGAGGAAGTGTCCCATGTCTTCGGGACAACCAGTTCAGGGAGGCGGAGCCAAGGCTCCGGCAGGACAGCAGAAGGGACCTTTGCCGACTCAGCAGCAGAGGTTCACCCAGCATCAGGCCAGGGGTGGTCAGCAGGGACGAGCCTATGCCATGGCAGCAGAGGATGTCGAGGTTACTGGAGAGCTGATAGCAGGTTCTATTCTTCTCGACTCTATTCCAGCATATGCATTGTTTGATTCTGGGGCTTTCCATAGCTTTGTATCAGTATCTTTTGCGATTCGACATCATGTTATATCTGAATCGTTGCCTAGGACTTGCAAGATTACGACCGGGGGTGGCATTATCCTCGTTCGTGATATTTGCAAGGGACGGAGAGTAGTTTTGGAAGGCCGAGAGTTGGATGTGTGTTTGCTCGTAATGCCACTATCGAACTACGATATTGTACTCGGTATGGATTGGTTGAGCATGCACCATGCCAGCATAGATTGCCGCGGGGGTAGAGTTCTGTTCAGAGCACCAGGAGAGCCAGAGTTTATATATTTCCGACGGCAGACAGAGCAGACTTGCGGAGTTTTCTGTGGAGCTTCAGTCGAGGAGCAGCCAGCTCCACATCCATTGATTGCTGAGTTCATAGACATGTTTCCAGAGGAATTGCCTGGGCTTCCACCAGACAGAGACGTTAAGTTCTCGATAGACTTGGTTCCAGGTGCGGAACCCATTTCTCAGCATGTCTATCGGGTGAACAACAGCGAGCTGGTGGAATTGAAGAAACAGGTGGATGAGTTGCAGGACAAAGGCTTCATCCGTTCTAGTTCTTCACCTTGGGGTGCACCGGTACTCTTTGTACCGAAGAAGGATGGGTCGGTACGTATGTGTATCGACTACAGGGCACTCAACAGTCTGACGATCAAGAATAGATATCCACTGCCACGGATCGACGATCTCTTCGATCAGTTGAGCGGAGCTCGGGTATTCTCGAAGATTGATCTGAGGTCAGGCTACCATCAGGTAAAGGTGAAGAGGAAGGACATCCCGAAGACGGCGTTCAGGATGCGGTACGGCCAGTTTGAGTTTATGGTGATGCCGTTTGGGTTGACGAATGCTCCGGCGGTGTTCATGAACTTGATGAACAAGGTATTCCACCAGTACTTAGATAAGTTCGTGGTGGTGTTCATTGACGACATCCTGGTGTACTCGAAGACCGAGGAGGAGCACGAGGAGCACTTGAGAGTGGTCCTGGAGACTCTCAGACAGGAACAGCTTTACGGCAAGCTCTCGAAGTGCGAGTTCTTCCTCGACAGAGTTGACTTCCTGGGTCATGTAGTGACTGGAGATAGGATCTCAGTCGACCCGAGGAAGATATCAGCAGTTGAGGCTTGGACAGCGCCGACGTCAGTGGCAGAGATCGGGAGCTTCCTAGGATTGGTAGGCTACTACAGGAGGTTCGTCCAGGATTTCTCCTGGGTAGCAGAGCCGTTGTCTAGGCTGACCCGGAAGGATGCAGAGTTTCTCTGGTCAGAGGAGTGTCAGGCCGCTTTCGATGAGTTGAAGAAGCGGTTGACGACAGCCCCGATTCTGACATTGCCATCAGGATCAGGCGGGTTCACTATCTACAGTGACGCCTCGGGGAAGGGTTTGGGTTGTGTCTTGCAGCAGCATGGGAAGGTGATTGCCTATGCTTCCAGGCAGTTACGGCCCCATGAGAAGAACTACCCTACCCATGATTTAGAGTTGGCGGCAGTTATCTTTGCTCTGAAGCTGTGGAAACACTATTTGTATGGAGAGCGTATGGAGATATTTACAGACCACAAGAGCTTGAAGTACGTGTTTACGCAGAAGGAGCTGAACATGAGGCAGCGTAGATGGCTGGAGCTGATGAAGGACTTTGATATTCTTCTGCAGTATCATCCAGGGAAGGCCAACGTAGTTGCTGATGCGTTAAGCAGATATCCGACAGCTATGTATTTGACGATGGATCGTCACTTGTTAGCGGACTTGGAGAGCCTTGGGATCGAGGTGATTGTGCCGGGAGTGCAGATGCAGATGTTGGGCCTCTAGATTCAGTCGGACTTGATTGATAGGATCAAGTCGGCTCAGTTCGATGACGTTTCTCTACGATGCATCAGGGAGCAGGTCAGACATGGATTTGCAGACGATGAGTTCACTCTTGCAGCAGATGGCGTATTGAGGCACGGTTCCAGACTGTATGTGCCCCGTGGAGACTTTCGGGAGCAGGTTATGCAGGAGGCCCACCGTTCTCAGTACTCGATACATCCGGGAGCCAACAAGATGTATAGGGATCTGAGAGAGCATGTATGGTGGAGTGGGATGAAGCGCGAGGTAGCACACTTCGTAGCCAGGTGTTTGATCTGCCAGCAGGTCAAGGCAGAGAGGCAGAGGCCAGGAGGACTGTTGCAGCCATTACCCATTCCGGAGTGGAAGTGGGAGCACATCACGATGGACTTTGTTTCGGGATTGCCGCGTACTCCAGGAGGGAAGGATGCGATTTGGGTCATCGTCGACAGGTTGACCAAATCGGCCCACTTTTTGCCATTCAAAGTGGATTTGTCTACCGAGAAGCTGTCAGAGATGTATATGAGACAGATAGTCAGACTTTATGGGATTCCAGTGAGCATTGTATCAGACCGGGACAGCCGTTTCACTTCACATTTCTGGAGGAGCTTGCATATTAGCTTGGGCACTCAGCTCAAGTTTAGTACTGCATACCATCCGCAGACAGACGGACAGTCAGAGCGGACCATTCAGACACTGGAGGACATGTTGAGGACTTGTGTACTGGACTTTGGAGGATCTTGGAAGAGTCACCTGCACTTAGTAGAGTTTGCATATAACAACAGCTTTCAGGCCAGTATCGAGATGTCCCCTTTAGAGGCACTGTACGGGCGTAGATGTCGTACACCCTTGTCTTGGGATGATGTTGGGGAGCGAGTATTATTGGGGCCTGAAATGGTTGTAGATGCCGCAGAGAAGGTGAAGCTTATCAGAGATCGGCTTCGCGTGGCGCAGGACAGACATCGGCACTGGGCCGATAGCCACCGCAGACCTTTGGAGTTTGAGGTACAGTTTAGAGATAGGATTAGAATTAGGTTGTCTTGTTTGTGTTTTGTTAATCATGTTTGTTTATCATATTTAAATTGAGACCTTGTTTGTGATTAGGTCGGAGACCAGGTATTCCTGAGGATATCTCCGATACGTGGCACGATACGTTTTGGTGGAGGTGGAAAGCTTAGCCCGCGTTTTATCGGCCCTTTCGTTATCAGCGGGAGAGTCGGTGACGTGTCTTACAGGCTAGACTTACCACCAGCATTGGTTGGAGTCCACAACGTATTTCACGTGTCGCAGTTGAGACGGTATGTGGCAGATCCTAGCCATGTACTTGATCATTCCGAGATCGAGGTGGGTCCTACTCTTCGTTATCCAGAGCAGCCTGTTGAGATTCTGGATCGGCGGGAGAAGGCATTGAGGAACCAGACGATACCATTGGTTCGTATCGCATGGAGGCATCATTCTCCAGGAGAGTCCACCTGGGAACAGGAGGATGAGATGCGCGAGCGATACCCTTATCTATTTGTACCTTGAGGTATGATTTCTATCCTTCTCTTTTAGTTTCAGTTTCGTCTTAAATTTCGAGGACGAAATTATTGTTAGGAGGGTAGACTTGTAACACCCTGTTTTCTGAAATTAGGGATTTTTGAAAAATTATTATTTTTATTATTTAATAATGGTGATTAGGGCATGATATGATTTATGTGATTTCTAGTGTGCTTAGAACCATTTTCTAAAGTCATGCTAAGTCATGACTTATGACTTTGTGATTTTGGTTAGTATAACTTAGTGTAAATCCTAGTTTTCTCTAACCTAGAAGTTGCCATGACCATGAGAACTTGACCATAGGCTTAGAATATCATTTTAGTGGTTTTAGCCTAAGGGGTTATTTTGGTAATTTTCTAGGAATTAAGAAGGATTAGTGAGATTTTACTATTCATGGACTTTTGATTTGTGACTTGATGATCCCTAACCTATTTACCCTAATATATAGGTTTGACCCTAACCTAGAATGACTAAGGATTAGATATTATCATTGGGTCAAGCTTAGAAATATCTATTTACCTTTAATAGGATATTTTGCTTGATTTATGCAAAAGATCTATTATATGGCTCTTTAGTCCATTTCTTAACCATGAAGGTTTGAACCACCACCTTGCCTTGGTATGGCCGGCCAAGAGACCCCCATGACACCCCCTTGCCACCCCCATTCCTATAAAACTAACACTTAGGATTATTTCCAAGTTTCATGACAAATCAATTCACAAGAAAAACCCAAGAATCCTTCCACTCTATTTCCCATAACTTTCTCAATACTCAAGCTTTGAACCTCTAGTTTTCTCCATTAGGTCACCTACAATCTAAGGGAGCCTAGGGAAGTGTGCTACTCAGATTTTAGCAAGGAAGGACAAGTTGGGCTTTAAGGCTAATCACCCTTCATTTTGTGATTTTCAAGACATTTCACACATTGAGGTATTATGGCTAAACCTATTTAGATTATTGATTTTTCTTCATTATTGCATGCATATAGTTATAATATAGTTGTGGCTAGGGTTTGGTAAAATTTTAGGATTGTTTGGTGTCGTATCGGACACGTATCCTACATGTAAAACCCTAATTTTGCTCACTATTTTTGTTCACTGTCATAGTATATTAACTCACTGTTTTCCAAATCTTTTTGAACCAAAACCTAGCCTAGCTAACCCTAACCCTAACCCTGTGTCACTGAGCACGTATTGGTTTGTGTCGTGTCCAAAATTGGACACAACAGCTCTCAGTTTACACTGTTTAGACACTGCACAGTGCACATGAAATGTGCCCTGCTACCACAGTATCCAACCACACTCTACACGCCACTTGGACACGTCAAACTTGACACACGACACGGGGCAATGACTGACAGGTCATCCCCAAAGTTTGGGATGACCTCGTGTCCTGTCGGATACGGAATCGACTCTCAAAGGGTCGTTCAGTGCACAGTGTACACACACAGACACTCGACTTTGAGCGTGTCGTGTCCACTCTACACGACACGTGGACACTTCGTACTGACACGAGCACGAAGCCTATACATAGGCGAACACGTGGACACAATCACTTGGGTGTGTCGTGTCCCGTGTCGCGAACACGAGACACGGGAAAACACGACTACACGGTCTGAAACACGAATTTTAGGGTTTCTGATACGCATGTCGTGTCCACTCTACACGACACGTGGACGCGTATCAGGCACATGGACACGTAGCCTAGACCTAGGCGCACCTTCGGGTACGAGCACGAGGCCTGTGTCGCCTTGTGTCGTGTCCTAGACCATTTTTGGTTTTATACTAATACGCACTGTATCAGTGTACATCCTTTTACCCGATCGACTTTGAAACCTTGTGGACACGCCGTGTCATGTCATGACACCGTGTCAGGCTACTAGGGACCTAGACTAACCTAGGGGCTATCATTACCAACCAACCTTAGGCCATCATAGTTCGATTTGGGTGGAGTTTGAACTAACCCAAAACGAGTGTGTGCAGTCCCAAATTCTAATTTTCTGAAATTATCCCAGTTTTTAAAATCCAATTTCAAATGTATTTTTCTATATTTTTATGAGTGTAAATATATGTATACAGTATGTATATACGTAGTATATATGTATATGTGAGTGTGGGTCAATTTTGGGAGTTTTTGGTTGGGTATGTGTGTAGTTGTATATATATACATATGTATGTATATATGTATTCTGTGTGTGTGTGTGTTTGGGACTGGAATTTGGTTCCAGGAACCTGGAATTTCCCCCCCTGCTGTTCAGCAGTATCACCTCTCTCTCTCTTACTGTCTCACTCCCTCTCTCACTCTATGTCCTTCTCTCTAGGTCCCTCTCTCCTCCCTATATATATATATATATATTGATATATATATTTGTATTAGTTCCTACATAGTGTTATTATATATATATAAGGGTTTTTGGGTATTGTATATATAGTATTCCCATATAGGTATATAGATAGTAGATTGATGTGTATATATATATAGATATATATGTATGTATAACTTACTAGCTATAGGGCTATATGAAAACCCCATCATTAGCCTATGGCCAAGATCATTAGCCTATGGCTAGGGGCTAACCCTAATGGCCCAAAACCCAACTAGTGGACCCTTGTTGACTAAGGGTTGACCAAAGTCAACCTTAGGTCAAAGTGACCTAGTTAACCTAGAAATGACTAGGAATGACCTAAAACAACTAGTTTGACTAGTTTGACTAAAACCCTAACTAGTTGACTAGTATTGACCCAACTTTGACTAGTTTGACTTTAGAGTTGACCAGGAGTTGACTTTTGACCAGATTGACCTAGAATCATGTAGTATGCATAGTAGACTTCATTTTTACTATTTAGAATACATTGTGACTTATGTTGCTCTGATCAGGAGCCAGACACCTCTCCTCAGACTGCATATTCTCTACAGACATTCATACAGCAGGCGAGTACATTCTCTGACCGTTTCATACTTGTTCAGGCTTTACTTCTCGCTCTAGATTACTTTACTTGTTGCTGTCACATTGGTAACACGGATTGGTACTATATGGATCTTTACATGAGATGTTATCCTTCTCGGAAGCATCGGGTACTTCATGTTATGTGTGTTTCACTATCATCATGTACTCCTATGCTTCCATCATTCATGTGCACTCATGTGATCATGTACTCTCATGTTTACTGAGCCCTCATGTATACTATCATGTGCACCCTTTCATGGGCCCCATGTGATATCATGTACAATAACGTAACTTGTATAGATCCTTGTGTATTGATTGGGGTAACGGGGGAGTAGAAGTGGACATGTGAATAATTCCAAAGTAGTATAATCATGTACAAACTCAGTAGTGTAATCATGTATAAATTCTAGCCATTCACATGCCTATCTTGTGCTCTACATCACTAGTCACTACAGTTCTCTATATACAGTAGATATTTCATTACAGCTATCTCTTTTACAGCGTATATTTCCTTTCAGCAGTTCATGTATCTTACTCTATTGCCTGTATCGTATTTCCTAACCTGATATGAACTGCGTGAGATGTATTGTGCTCGTTCCTGTCCTGATTGGACCTGTTGAAAATATTACAGAGGATGAGGACGAGGCATGGATGACTACTTATTATGGAGCAGGACTAGATGACACTTGTATTGAGGACCCTCAGCAGGTTCCACCTACAGCTGAGGAGGATGTTCCAGTAGTCTAGACCAGTTTAGTCTAGGCAGTCTTTTCTATATCATTTTGTCTCACATTCTGAGTTGTATTTTGAGATGTGGAGATGTATAGACTCTTAGACTTATTGTATTATGAGTTGACATTCTAGATGTTATGTATCTTAGACACTTAGACTTATTTCATCTATGCTATGGTTCTTTTTGAGTTACTATCTATCTTCTGTCTTTCATTTTTCTACCTTAGATGTGATTGAGACTATATGTTGTGATGTTACCTCCACTCGGAGAGTATAAACTATACAGGTACCTTATATTGTTAGATGATTGACCTAGGACAGCGTTCTACCGCCGACACTGCGACGTAGGCTGGACGTACCCACTACTCGTACCCTTACTCTAGGGTGCGGGTCGTGACACGTTTTTAGTGGTGGCCCATGCAGGTCCAGTTATGTGGTGATATTCGAACTAGAGTATCGCCACAAGCCTGCAGTAGGAACTAGGATGTAGATGAGGTACTCAATCATATTAGGAAAAACTCTTATCTAAATCCCTGCTATCTAAATTCTTGCTGATATTGTCTTTCTTTTGAAATAAATTGTCTCCTTTGACTATATTGTTTCTTCTCCGTATTGATTTTCTTGTTGATCTGTCTTCAGGATGGTGGAGACACGATCGCAGCGTCTCGGTCCAGGTGACACCACTGAGAGGTCTGCCACCTCTCGTCCAGCTCACCAGGACCCGGGGACTGCAGCTCCCCTTACTCCAGCTCATGTGGGAGCTTCTGCCACATTTGGGGGTGCACCTCTACTTATTCGGGGGACCATCCCAGCTACCCCAGACATGCCTCCCTCGCAGTTTCGTCAGCCTTAGTTCCAGCAGCACCAGCAGCACCAGCAGTACCAGCAGGAGTACCAGCAGCAGATGCCATCTGGATTTGTGGATGCTGCACAGATGTTTACATATTTCCAGCAGTTCCTAGAGTCGTAGCAGACCCAGCAGCAGCGTCAGACGACGGCATTTACCAGAGGCATTGATGAGGTCCATCAGCTGGCTAGAGTGACGATAGAGAGGTTGGCAGTCCAGCCGCAGGGAGGATCAGGACCGCCGCGACAGCAGAGGATTTCGGGCATACAGGACTTCAAGAAGATGAACCCCAGGGACTTTTTAGGGACAGAGGGGATTCTTTATGCTGATGACTGGATTGAGCACATTGAGGAGATCTTTCGACTGGCGGAGATACCAGTCGGACTCCAGATCGAGGCAGCAGCCAGCCAGATGCGGGATCTTGCCCGTACCTGGTATCAGACGGACCCGAGAGTAGGCACTCCAGGGCAGACATGGAGAGTTTTCAAGGAGCTCTTCAAGGGGAAGTTTTTCCCAGATCAGGCAGTCGGTGCTTTGGTGACCCAGTTCGAGAACCTGGTTCAGGGGAACCAGACTGTAGAGGAGTATTCCGGTGAGTTTTGCCGGTTGAGCAGATTCATGGAGGGCCTTAGCGAGACAGCGAAGGCGAGGAGGTTCAGGAAGGGCTTGGTCAAGGAGGTCAAGTCCTTGACCAAAAGTGACAGGAATGCCACTTTTGAGGAGATCCTATCAGGAGCGATGGCGGCCGAGGATGATCTTGAGCTGAAGCTCAAGAGGGGCCGCGACACCCAGGGAGCTGGCAGCAGTGGAGGACAGGCCAAGAGGCCTCATTTTCAGCACCAGCAGTAGAGGCCATTCCAGCAGCAGAGGCCGTTCCAGCAGGTGCAGCAGCCGAGGCACCAGCAGCAGGCACCCAGGCAGCAGGTCGTCAGTTGCTCTTTCTGCAAGAAGCAGGGTCATGGATGGAATGACTGCAGAAAGAGGCTTGGCAGGTGTCTACTATGTGGTTCTGGAGACCACCAGCTGAGGGAGTGTCCCATGTCTTCGGGACGACCAGTTCAGGGAGGCGGAGCCAAGGCTCCGGCAGGGCAGCAGAAGGGACCTTTGCCGACTCAGCAGCAGAGGTTCACCCAGCATCAGGCCAGGGGTTGTCAGCAGGGACGAGCCTATGCCATGATAGCAGAGGATGTCGAGGTTACTGGAGAGCTGATAGCAGGTTCTATTCTTCTCGACTCTATTCCAGCATATGCATTGTTTGATTCTGGGGCTTCCCATAGCTTTGTATCAGTATCTTTTGCGATTCGACATCATGTTATATCTGAATCGTTGCCTAGGACTTGCAAAATTACGACCGGGGGTGGCATTATCCTCGTTCGTGATATTTGCAAGGGACGGAGAGTAGTTTTGGGAGGCCGAGAGTTGGATGTGTGTTTGTTCGTAATGCCACTACCGAACTACGATATTGTACTCGGTATGGATTGGTTGAGCATGCACCATGCCAGCATAGATTGCCGCGGGGGTAGAGTTCTGTTCAGAGCGCCAGGAGAGCCAGAGTTTATATATTTCCGACGGCAGGCAGAGCAGACTTGCGAAGTTTTCTGTGGAGCTTCAGTCGAGGAGCAGCCAGCTCCACATCCATTGATTGCTGAGTTCATAGACGTGTTTCCAGAGGAATTGCCTGGGCTTCCACCAGATAGAGACGTTGAGTTCTCGATAGACTTGGTTCCAGGTGCGGAACCCATTTCTCAGCATGTCTATCGGGTGAACAACAGCGAGCTGGTGGAATTGAAGAAACAGGTGGATGAGTTGCAGGACAAAGGCTTCATCCGCTCTAGTTCTTCACCTTGGGGTGCACCGGTACTCTTTGTACTGAAGAAGGATGGGTCGGTACGTATGTGTATCGACTACAGGGCACTCAACAGTCTGACGATCAAGAACAGATATCCACTGCCGCGGATCGACGATCTCTTCGATCAGTTGAGCGGAGCTCGGGTATTCTCGAAGATTGATCTGAGGTCAGGCTACCATCAGGTAAAGGTGAAGAGGAAGGACATCCCGAAGACGGCGTTCAGGACGCGGTACGGCCAGTTCGAGTTTATGGTAATGTCGTTTGGGTTGACGAATGCTCCGGCGGTGTTCATGAACTTGATGAACAAGGTATTCCACCAGTACTTAGATAAGTTCGTGGTGGTGTTCATTGACGACATCCTGGTGTACTCGAAGACCGAGGAGGAGCACGAGGAGCACTTGAGAGTGGTCCTGGAGACTCTCAGACAGGAGCAGCTTTACGGCAAGCTCTCGAAGTGCGAGTTCTTCCTCGACAGAGTTGACTTCCTGGGTCATGTAGTGACTGGAGATGGGATCTCAGTCGACCCGAGGAAGATATCAGCAGTTGAGGCTTGGGCAGCGCCGACGTCAGTGGCAGAGATCAGGAGCTTCCTAGGATTGGCATGCTACTACAGGAGGTTCGTCCAGGATTTCTCCCGGGTTGCAGAGCCGTTGTCTAGGCTGACCCGAAAGGACGCAGAGTTTCTCTGGTCAGAGGAGTGTCAGGCCGCTTTCGATGAGTTGAAGAAGCGGTTGACGACAGCCCCGATTCTGACATTGCCATCAGGATCAGGCGGGTTCACTATCTACAGTGACGCCTCGGGGAAGGGTTTGGGTTGTGTCTTGCAGCAGCATGGGAAGGTGATTGCCTATGCTTCCAGGCAGTTACGGCCCCATGAGAAGAACTATCCTACCCATGATTTAGAGTTGGCGGCAGTTATCTTTGCTCTGAAGCTGTGGAAATACTATTTGTATGGAGAGCGTGTGGAGAGATTTACAGACCACAAGAGCTTGAAGTACGTGTTTACGCAGAAGGAGCTGAACATGAGGCAGCGTAGATGGCTGGAGCTGATGAAGGACTTTGATATTCTTCTGCAGTATCATCCAGGGAAGGCCAACGTAGTTGCTGATGCATTGAGCAGATATCCGATAGCTATGTGCTTGACGATGGATCGTCACTTGTTAGCGGACTTGGAGAGCCTTGGGATCGAGGTGATTGTTCCGGAAGTGCAGATGCAGATGTTGGGCCTCCAGATTCAGTCGGACTTGATTGATAGGATCAAGTCGGCTCAGTTCGATGACGTTTCTCTACGATGCATCAGGGAGCAGGTCAGACATGGATTTGCAGACGATGAGTTCACTCTTGCAGCAGATGGCGCATTGAGGCACGGTTCCAGACTGTGTGTGCCCCGTGGAGACTTTCGGGAGCAGGTTATGCAGGAGGCCCACCGTTCTCAGTACTCGATACATCCGGGAGCCAACAAGATGTATAGGGATCTGAGAGAGCATGTATGGTGGAGTGGGATGAAGCGCGAGGTAGCACACTTCGTAGCCAGGTGTTTGATCTGCCAGCAGGTCAAGACAGAGAGGCAGAGGCCAGGAGGACTGTTGCAGCCATTACCCATTCCGGAGTGGAAGTGGGAGCATATCACGATGGACTTTGTTTCGGGATTGCCGCGTACTCCAGGAGGGAAGGATGCGATTTGGGTCATCGTCGACAGGTTGACCAAATCGGCCCACTTTTTGCCATTCAAAGTGGGTTTGTCTACCGAGAAGCTGTCAGAGATGTATATGAGACAGATAGTCAGACTTCATGGGATTCCAGTGAGCATTGTATCAGACCGGGACAGCCGTTTCACTTCACATTTCTGGAGGAGCTTGCATATTAGCTTGGGCACTCAACTCAAGTTTAGTACTGCATACCATCCGCAGACAGACGGACAGTCAGAGCGGACCATTCAGACACTGGAGGATATATTGAGGACTTGTGTACTGGACTTTGGAGGATCTTGGGAGAGTCACCTGCACTTAGTAGAGTTTGCATATAACAACAGCTTTCAGGCCAGCATCGAGATGTCCCCTTTTGAGGCACTGTACGGGCGTAGATGTCGTACACCCTTGTCTTGGGATGATGTTAGGGAGCGAGTATTATTGGGGCCTGAAATGGTTGTAGATGCAGCAGAAAAGGTGAAGCTTATCAGAGATCGGCTTCGCGTAGCGCAGGACAGACATCGGCACTGGGCCGATAGCCACCGCAGACCTTTGGAGTTTGAGGTACAGTTTAGAGATAGGATTAGAATTAGGTTGTCTTGTTTGTGTTTTGTTAATCATGTTTGTTTATCATATTTAAATTGAGACCTTGTTTGTGATTAGGTCAGAGACCAGGTATTCCTGAGGATATCTCCGACACGTGGCACGATACGTTTTGGTGGAGGTGGAAAGCTTAGCCCGCGTTTCATCGGCCCTTTCATTATCAGCGGGAGAGTCGGTGACGTGTCTTACAGGCTAGACTTACCACCAGTATTGGTTGGAGTCCACAACGTATTTCACGTGTCGCAGTTGAGACGGTATGTGGCAGATCCTAGCCATGTACTTGATCATTCCGAGATCGAGGTGGGTCCTACTCTTCGTTATCCAGAGCAGCCTGTTGAGATTCTGGATCGGCGGGAGAAGGCATTGAGGAACCAGATGATACCATTGGTTCGTGTCGCATGGGGGCATCATTCTCCAGGAGAGTCCACCTGGAAACGGGAGGATGAGATGCGCGAGCGATACCCTTATCTATTTGTACCTTGAGGTATGATTTCTATCCTTCTCTTTTAGTTTCAGTTTCGTCTTAAATTTCGAGGACGAAATTATTGTTAGGAGGGTAGACTTGTAACACCCTATTTTCTGAAATTAGGGATTTTTGAAAAATTATTATTTTTATTATTTAATAATGGTGATTAGGGCATGATATGATTTATGTGATTTCTAGTGTGCTTAGAACCATTTTCTAAAGTCATGCTAAGTCATGACTTATGACTTTGTGATTTTGGTTAGTATAACTTAGTGTAAATCCTAGTTTTCTCTAACCTAGAAGTTGCCATGACCATGAGAACTTGACCATAGGCTTAGAATATCATTTTAGTGGTTTTAGCCTAAGGGGGTATTTTGGTAATTTTCTAGGAATTAAGAAGGATTAGTGAGATTTTACTATTCATGGACTTTTGATTAGTGACTTGATGATCCCTAACCTATTTACCCTAATCTATAGGTTAGACCCTAACCTAGAATGACTAAGGATTAGATATTATCATTGGGTCAAGCTTAGAAATATCTATTTACCTTTAATAGGATATTTTGCTTGATTTATGCAAAAGATCTATTATATGGCTCTTTAGTCCATTTCTTAACCATGAAGGTTTGAACCACCACCTTGCCTTGGTATGGCCGGCCAAGAGACCCCCATGACACCCCCTTGCCACCCCCATTCCTATAAAACTAATACTTAGGATTATTTCCAAGTTTCATGACAAATCAATTCACAAGAAAAACCCAAGAATCCTTCCACTCTATTTCCCATAACTTTCTCAATACTCAAGCTTTGAACCTCTAGTTTTCTCCATTAGGTCACCTACAATCTAAGGGAGCCTAGGGAAGTGTGCTACTCAGATATTAGCAAGGAAGGACAAGTTGGGCTTTGAGGCTAATCACCCTTCATTTTGTGATTTTCAAGACATTTCACACATTGAGGTATTATGGCTAAACCTATTTAGATTATTGATTTTTCTTCATTATTGCATGCATATAGTTATAATATAGTTGTGGGTAGGGTTTGGTAAAATTTTAGGGTTGTTTGGTGTCGTATCGGACACGTATCCAACATATAAAACCCTAATTTTGCTCACTGTTTTTGTTCACTGTCATAGTATATTAACTCACTGTTTTCCAAATCTTTTTGAACCAAAACCTAGCCTAGCTAACCCTAACCCTAACCCTGTGTCACTGAGCACGTATTGGTTTGTGTCGTGTCCAAAATTGGACACTACAGCTCTCAGTTTACACTGTTTAGACACTGCACAGTGCACATGAAATGTGCCCTGCTACCACAGTGTCCAACCACACTCTACACGCCACTTGGACACGTCAAACTTGACACACGACACGGGGCAATGACTGACAGGTCATCCCCAAAGTTTGGGATGACCTCGTGTCCTGTCGGACACGGAATCGACTCTCAAAGGGTCGTTCAGTGCACAGTGTACACACACAGACACTCGACTTTGAGCGTGTCGTGTCCACTCTACACGACACGTGGACACTTCGTACTGACACGAGCACGAAGCCTATACATAGGCGAACACGTGGACACAATCACTTGGGTGTGTCGTGTCCCGTGTCGCGAATACGAGACACAGGAAAACACGACTACACGGTCTGAAACACGAATTTTGGGGTTTCTGATACGCATGTCGTGTCCACTCTACACGACACGTGGACGCGTATCAGGCACATGGACACGTAGCCTAGCCTTGGCGCACCTTCGGGTACGAGCACGAGGCCTGTGTCGCCTTGTGTCGTGTCCTAGACCATTTTTGGTTTTACACTGATACGCACTGTATCAGTGTACATCCTTTTACCCGATCGACTTTGAAACCTTGTGGACACGCCGTGTCGTGTCATGACACCGTGTCAGGCTACTAGGGACCTAGACTAACCTAGGGGCTATCATTACCAACCAACCTTAGGCCATCATAGTTCGATTTGGGTGGAGTTTGAACTAACCCAAAACGAGTGTGTGCAGTCCCAAATTCTAGTTTTCTGAAATTATCCCAGTTTTTAAAATCCAATTTCAAATGTATTTTTCTATATTTTTATGAGTGTAAATATATGTATACAGTATGTATATACGTAGTATATATGTATATGTGAGTGTGGGTCAATTTTGGGAGTTTTTGGTTGGGTATATGTGTAGTTGTATATATATACATATGTATGTATATATGTATTCTGTGTGTGTGTGTGTTTGGGACTGGAATTTGGTTCCAGGAACCTGGAATTTCTCCCCCCTGCTGTTCAGCAGTATCACCTCTCTCTCTTACTGTCTCACTCCCTCTCTCACTCTATGTCCTTCTCTCTAGGTCCCTCTCTCCTCCCTATATATATATATATTGATATATATATTTGTATTAGTTCCTACATAGTGTTATTATATATATATATGAGGGTTTTTGGGTATTGTATATATAGTATTCCCATATAGGTATATAGATAGTAGATTGATGTGTATATATATATATAGATATATATGTATGTATAACTTACTAGCTATAGGGCTATATGAAAACCCCATTATTAGCCTATGGCCAAGATCATTAGCCTATGGCTAGGGGCTAACCCTAATGGCCCAAAACCCAACTAGTGGACCCTTGTTGACTAAGGGTTGACCAAAGTCAACCTTAGGTCAAAGTGACCTAGTTAACCTAGAAATGACTAGGAATGACCTAAAACAACTAGCTTGACTAGTTTGACTAAAACCCTAACTAGTTGACTAGTGTTGACCCAACTTTGACTAGTTTGACTTTAGAGTTGACCAAGAGTTGACTTTTGACCAGATTGACCTAGAATCATGTAGTATGCATAGTAGACTTCATTTTTACTATTTAGAATACATTGTGACTTATGTTGCTCTGATCAGGAGCCAGACACCTCTCCTCAGACTGTATATTCTCTACAGACATTCATACAGCAGGCGAGTACATTCTCTGACCGTTTCATACTTGTTCAGGCTTTACTTCTCGCTCTAGATTACTTTACTTGTTGTTGTCACATTGGTAACACGGATTGGTACTATATGGATCTTTACATGAGATGTTATCCCTCTCGAGAGCATCGGGTGCTTCATGTTATGTGTGTTTCACTATCATCATGTACTCCTATGCTTCCATCATTCATGTGCACTCATGTGATCATGTACTCTCATGTTTACTGAGCCCTCATGTATACTATCATGTGCACCCTTTCATGGACCCCATGTGATATCATGTACAATAACGTAACATGTATAAATCCTTGTGTATTGATTGGGGTAACGGGGGAGTAGAAGTGGACATGTGAATAATTCCAAAGTAGTATAATCATGTACAAACTCAGTAGTGTAATCATGTATAAATTCTAGCCATTCACATGCCTATCTTGTGCTCTATATCACTAGTTACTACAGTTCTCTATATACAGTAGATATTTTATTACAGCTATCTCTTTTACAGCGTATATTTCCTTTCAGCAGTTCATGTATCTTACTCTATTGCCTGTATCGTATTTCCTAACCTGATATGAACTGCGTGAGATGTATTGTGCTCGTTCCTGTCCTGATTGGACCTGTTGAAAATATTACAGAGGATGAGGACGAGGCATGGGTGACTACTTATTATGGAGCAGGACTAGATGACACTTGTATTGAGGACCCTCAGCAGGTTCCACCTATAGCTGAGGAGGATGTTCCAGTAGTCTAGACCAGTTTAGTCTAGGCAGTCTTTTCTATATCATTTTGTCTCACATTCTGAGTTGTATTTTGAGATGTGGAGATGTATAGACTCTTAGACTTATTGTATTATGAGTTGACATTCTGGATGTTATGTATCTTAGACACTTAGACTTATTTCATCTATGCTATGGTTCTCTTTGAGTTACTATCTATCTTCTGTCTTTCATTTTTCTACCTTAGATGTGATTGAGACTATATGTTGTGATGTTACCTCCACTCGGAGAGTATAAACTGTACAGGTACCTTATATTGTTAGATGATTGACCTAGGACAGCGTTCTACTGCCGACACTGCGGCGTAGGCTGGACGTACCCACTACTTGTGCCCTTACTCTAGGGTGCGGGTCGTGACAAATGGGTAGTGGCTGAAGCATACCACCTGGCCTCTGTCTCTCGGCTTTCACCTGCTAGCATACTAAGCATCGAGATACAAACTGAGCTACCTCTTGCTTCATGCCATACCACCACACGTGCTCCCTCAGGTCTTTGTACATCTTGTTGGCTCCAGGATGCATAGAGTACTGAGAACGATGCGCTTCCTGCAGAATCTCCTCCTGAAGCTCTCCACTCGGAATGCACAATCTAGAACCGTGCCTCAGCGACCCATCTTCGGCTATAGAGAAATCGTTTAGCAATCCGGCCTGCACCTGCTCCCTGATGCTCCTCATGGTCACATCATCAAACTGTGATGATCTGACACTGTCGACCAACGCAGACTGAATCTGTAAACCCTACATCTGAACCTCCATCCCCGGGACGATAACCTCGATACCCAAACTATCCAGATCGGCCAATAGATGACGATCTGCTATCAAATATATAGCGACTGGATACCTGCTTAAGGCATCTGCAACTACGTTGGCCTTCCCTGGATGGTACTACAAAGAGGTATCAAAGTCCTTCATCAGTTCAAGCCAGCGCCTCTGTCTCATGTTCAATTCCTTCTGGGTGAACACGTACTTCAAGCTCTTGTGATCTGTAAAGATCTAAACTTACTGGCACACTCTATCCAGGATACTATACTATACTTATGGGATACTACCTTCTATTGTCTTCCTCAAATGAATGCGGGTAAATAAGTAGCATGTGGGGCTCAGTTGAATGTGACACAAGTGTCATATGGGTAGTAGGCTTAATGTGGGTCGTGTCCATATTTTGGGTTAACAAGTTTGGGTCGAATGGTGTCCCCAATTCGAGTCAGAAATAAAAGATTCAGAAATAAAAGTGACTTTATGGGGTGAATCAAGATTGGGCCTTGTGTCAAGAAAGTCATGTGATAAAATAAACCACAAGATGGTGTGTCTGAGTGGGACATGAAGGTCATGGGCGTAGGGTGTCTTGTCTAGATCATCAATATGAAGTTGGTTTTGAGAAAACAACTAGTCTTGTGCTCCTAAATTAAAAGTCATGACAATGTGCATATGATAATCATAAATAAAAGTGGGAATGGTCAATGGCCTAAATTGATCCAAAAGTTGTGCGATACAAAGATAGTACAAGAGAACAAGTTTGAGTGGGACATGATATATCAAAATAAAGATAATCTTGTCTACTACAAACTCATGAAGGAAATTTCCAGAGATTGACATATCTGATGTTCCAGAAATCAAATTCACGGAAGAACATTCATCTATCTAGAATACTCTCTCTAGGGTGTCTACCCAAGTCTTGACGCTATCTACACAAGACACTAACTCATCTATATGATACTTGGATGGTACCCATATACTAGGTTATTCCTGTCCCTCCTCTAACTAGTCACTTAAAATATTGGTGCCAAAACCTCTATAACACTTGAAATACTCTGTCTATTGCTACTAGGGTACTCCTCTCATTCTGGCACCTGGGGCAACTCCTACCTTAACACTTATTAATCACCCTAGGGTTTCTCATCCATATTCAATAATCAACAATCATATATAATACTTTCTAACCATACTCCAAACTATTAACACTAATACTCAAGGACACAGAACAATTGTAAGTCACCAAACCATCACACTACGAAGAACCTATAATGAAATGAGACACCTGGAATAAAGAACCGAAGGTATCCTTACTCCTAAGCTAATTGAGGCTGGAACAGAATATATAATAATAGAAGTGAAATGATAGAGATGACATGTTACGACCCTTATCAAGATACAATCTGATAATCATACACATCTGTCCTAAATTATGATACTCGAAATCCTCGCCACGCCAGTAAGCAAGGCTGCGATAAACAGTAGATTCCATAACTGTGTATGCACCTCTATAATTATGTCGTCTGGAATCCTCGCCACGCCGACTAGTATAGCTGCAAGAAATCTTAAATCTCATGACCAAGATATGTACATCCGAAGTCAGGTCTCTACGTTTCCGCCATGTCGGCTAATATAGCTGCGATAAACTCCAGGTTTCATAACTAAGTAGACGTTTTACCTTCCCTGTTATTCTGTCAACATATGTTATCAATAGATACCGTAACTCGGGCCATAAAATTCAACTCGATAGGACAATCAAAATCAATGATGATCCATCAAAATCAAATTCAAAAACAAGGGGCAAGGGTGAACAAAAATAAGAGGAAAGGATTTCAAGTTGACGGTCAAACAAGGTTCTCAAGGGTCGTCATATGAACCTCTCAAAAGTTCTAAGCAAAGAGATCAATATGGCACATGATAAGATATCATCAAGGAAGGACAATTTATTTCGAAATGCAAGAAGAGTTTGTCATGGTAATCAAAAGATTGGAATTTTCCTAATATGTGATTGAGTAACTCCTATCATAACCTAGAACCTATATCCTAACAGCAGGCTCGTAATTAGTACTCTAAGTCGAGCACCCATTACGAAATCGTACTAGTTGCGACTCTGACCTGCATGGGCTACCACAAAAATGTGTCATGACCCGTACCCTGTTTAGGGGTACGAGCACGTGGGTACGTCCAACCTACGCCGCAGTATCAGCGGTAGAACGCTGTAAAGGTCATCTAGAATATATAGAATCTAAGACACACATATAACCTGTCATCTCCGTACGGAGGAATATAACCACAACTCAATCACATAATTCTAAGGAAGATAAACACGATGATAAAGATAAAGATAAAGATTAGATAAATAATCTGAAATAGTGCCGAGCCACAATCACAAGTTCAGAGACTAAGACATAAACAATATCCCAAAATAAATACTACAAGTCTCAAAGTATCAAACTGGAATGTAATCAAGACAAAATCTAGGTGAACTAGGTCACTACTGGCGGTACGTCCTCTACGAACACCGGGTCCACAGGCTGGTCCTGGTCGTAGGCTTCATCTATGCCAAACCCGTAGTAGGTCGGGCAATCTGCATCTAAATCCTCTGAAAAATAACAGAGGTTATCCTGTCAGGATATGAGCAAGTACAAACGCCAACAGTAGTTCCATATGAATTGACAAATACTATAAGAGACAATCATAATGAAAATACAAGATGGAATATCAAGACTGAAAATAAAACGGTACAGAGAACTAGATATCATGTCATGTGTCAGATATAAGATAAAACTGGAATATAAGCAATAAAAAGTAATATGAGGTATGATGTAAACATAAAAGTAAAGTTCTATGAGATATTAAAGCGTTCTGTGATCGGCTTGGGTCAAGATCAGACTGTTCCATTTGACCGGCTATGCACAGGTAGTATAATAATGTAGGGATCAGGCTGACCAAAATGGAAAGCTATGCACAAGTAGTATAAGGTCAGGCTACACCCTACGGTGGTGAGGGTGGAGCTATGCACAAGTAATAAACAAGTAGGGATAATGATCACATAACCTCTAATAACTCTCCATCCCCGAGTAGTATAATGAATCCAGACATGATAGGTCATGACACGGAATTCGAAGAGCAGGGGGCCAGCCCACTCCCAAATCGGTGTCTATACAAGTACAGGAAACAATATCGAACAATGTACTCATATACCAGGTAAACCAGGAATGACATCTCATGACGAGATTCACGTATACTAGTCCGTGTATCCTCGTATCGAGAATCAAATATAACAATACAACTGAATCGGATGTAGTAGATATCAAGACAATGAAAACTATCAGAGAATGTACTCGCCTGTCGTCCTGAGCTGAGAAAATCAGAACTACAACCCACTCAATGAGCCACGAATGGTCAACTCGCACAACTGTCTCCTAATGCTGAAACAGACATTACCAACGTTCTCAGAATGGTCAAATTAGCTAGAAACGTCGACCCATATGTCTAATTCTGGACATAGGGGCAAAACGATAATTTTGGGTCAAAATGGTGTCCGCCGTTGGACCCACTTTGCATCGAAAAATGTGCCAGAATCTACGATCTCTAAAATCATCAAACTACATATCTACAGGTCCGATTTGACGAGACAAACCCAACGGTATGTCCAATTTTGGATTTCGGTGGGCTGTGCACAAAATCACCCGTTGAGTGGGATTGTGGGCCTGCCAAAATGGCGTCCCGATCAACGGTCTCAGAATCGGACCAAACTTGGCATACAGGACCAGAAAAATATTTTGAGTCCAATGGTGTAAGTTTCGTCGCGATTTGATTAGTGTACACAAAGTAATTGACAAATATACAAAAGGCCGATACGGTGAATTTTTGACGGATACGCATCAAATTCGTCACGCACACGCGACCAATTTGAATTCCGTCAAAGCCCACACGACCACAAAGTCGATACACACCTTTCGATGCTTTCGGTTCGTGACCACGTCGCCCGGATTGACGGGACGGACGGCGTATCGGGACAATTTTTTCTAAAAATCCACTTTTGAAAATCAGTTTTTTCTCCAACTTCACAAATCAATAACTTTCTGTACAGTGCATGAAATTCAGTTCTACAAAAAAGGTTTTAAAGCCCTATAGGTTGTCTCTAAGTCTCTTCAGACCGATTTTGAAAAATCACAACAAGCTGGTCGCAAATCGGCCACAAAGTTGGGGTTTCGGGACAGTTTCTAAACCCAGAAAATCGAGTTTTTTTCTCGATTTTGGAACTCGTTTTTCGTCGCACATGGTGCGAATCGGCACGAACTATTTGAAGAAAATTAAAGGGATATATGTTGGGATCATACCTGACCAAGTGGTTCGCAAAACGACAGAGCGAGGAAGGAGAAATCTATTTCCGAAGTTGGCTCTTCGCTGATAGTTTTCGCGCGCGAGTGGACTGCTCGTTGCGCGTTTCCCGGCGATGGACGGCCGCGGGTTGGTCGTCGGCGATGCCGGGGTGTACGCTGGGTTTGGGGTGACGGCTAGGGTTTGGATTTTGTGAAAATTCCTCTCTCCCTCTCTCTCTATAAATATATATATGTATATATATATACATATACGTTCGGGTTAACATAAGGGGGGCCGCTCGGCTTTTAGTTGCTGCTGCTTGTTTTTGGTGTGGCGTGTGTGTGTGTGTTTGTTTGTTCTTTTGTTTGTTTATTTTTTTGTTTTTTTTCTTTATTCTAATAACCTTTTATATGTATATATATCTAAAATATATATATATATATATATATACATACATGCATACATACATACATACATACATACATGCATACATGCACATACATATATTTATTTATATAAAAATAAACCCATAATATTTACCCATTAATATAAATATATATATTTATATATATATCCTAATAAATGGAATATCACAATAAATGGAATATTATCTAAATATATATAAATAAAATCAAAATTTATTTATAAACAAAACTAAATACTTTATTTTTTATATATATTAAATATATTAAACTTTTTATAAATAAAAACACTATCAGTAAAATACTTATTTCAATAATAATATAAAAACACTAAAAATTAATATTTAAATAATATTAAAAAATAATAAATATTATAAATGACTATTTTAGTCATATTCAGGAAAGTGGGGGTGACAGCACCACTCTGGGATCACAAGTAAATGTAGACAGTGTATCAAATCATAAAAGAGGAAAAGCAGGGTGCATACAACAAGAGAAGTTACAGTGGATAATACAACAGATACGGTTGGGAGTATGGGATGTTAGTGTCTAGTTGATAGAGTAGGGGTATAGTTAGGCAATACGAATGGTAGAAGCATAGGTAGTACTTGATAGCATGTTGCTTTATGAGGGTAAGTAACATTAGCAGTCTTAAGTAATGATAAACTGATGGATAAGGGAGAGAGTTAACTGAGAATATTGATATGCATAGTTGAGTAACTACACTAGGTAGGAAGAACACATGGTATCCTTGACAAGTATGTGAGATATCCTATGGGTATGGATATGTACAGGTATATGGGTTTAGTTGACAAGTGATAGGTAAATGTCTACACATATAGGATTGTATAAAGAAGAGTAGGAACATATATATATATATATATATATATATATATATATATATATATATATATATATATATATATATATATATATATAAGCATCATTAGGGGAGTCATAGGGTTAAAACACTCAAGTGCAGGAAAATCTATGTATCTAGGTAGTGTGGATCAATAGCACATGTTGTTTAGCACTTGTTGGGGGTAACAAGCTAGATAGGGGTTGGCCTATAAGAGTATGGGTTAAGCGAGGGCACATTATGCCACTGTTAAAGCAAGGGTAACCTGTAGGACCATCAGGAACTATGACAACAGGAAATAGGAAACCGTGTAGAAAATATGGGGAAAGCTACATGCAAGAGGTAGCTGTTGGGTAAGTAAAAATGCATGTACATATGTTACCAGGTTAGTCCTATATACATGTATAGTGTCTTGAGTAACAGGTAGCAGTAAACAAACAAGATGAGTACCAACCCATATGTCTATATGGTAGTCCCAAGCAGGTACTTATAGGGTTGTATAAGAGTGGTGCAAGGACAGTCAATGTTCACACATGAAGTACACATGTGTGCAACTAATAGGGCTGGTAACAAAAGTAGTTGCAACATATGAGATTGTGGATAGGTAGGTAGTAGGACTTATTTTCAATATGGGTCATAAGAGTTAATTATCAATGAAGAAACATGGTAGCAGGATAAGTATCCTACTTAGAGATTAATAACATGAAGATAGATTAAAATTGTTTCCAAACTCATTTTTTTATTGATCCATTATATAATTATCAAATAGGTTGCTTGGATTCGAGTTTGACATCGGACCCGTATCATCAGCTCAGGACACCAGGCGAGTACATTTATTGTTTATTTTTAATGTTGTTAATTCCTATATCACACTGTTCAGTTATATCATACTTGATTCTTAATACATTCGTTACACGATGACACTTCATTTTTCTTTACATGTCATGCCTTCTTACTGGTATATTGTATCGGGACGGGGAAGTACTAAATAGATTTGATCAGACCTTAGTCCATTTTTATTTTCTGCACAGTAGACCTTGATAAATAAAGTAGACCATGATAATTAACTTAGACCTTGTGGTATAACTGTCCTAGACCGATCACATATCGAAAAGGTACTTCAAATCACATAGATAATATTTTCTCTTGTTTTACTCATAAACTGTTGTCATATATTTTTCTATCTACATTTCTCATGTCTTATGTTACAATTATCCTGATATTCTCATCATGTATTTTATGGCTAACTTTTGTCTTATAGTTGTTAACATATACTTGAAACTGCACTCAATGAATTATACTCGTTCTATTCTGACTGGGTAAACATTTTAGGTGATTATGATGAGGACGGGTGCCCTGACCAGTATGGTCCATACATAGGAGATATAGTTGAGGCTGATTTTGCTTTTCAGGAGGAGTTCGCAGCATCTGACCCAGCTGCGAATGCTTAGATAGATTTAGATTTAGTGTGAGACCGAATTTATCTCCGGATTCAGTGGATATTTTGATATTTGACATTTTGAGACATATAGTTTTGGAGATTGTTTATCTTATAGATTTTATCTATTTTATGGTTCTGCGACTTTATATATATCTTTCTCTATTCCATTCATCTAGAGCTGAGTTTTGTTGGTTATGAGTTGTTGTCTCCCAAGTGGAGTATATTTATACTGCATGGTTGTTCATCATATATTGATTACAGTGTTCTACCACCGACACTGTGGCGTAGGCTGTGCACATGATTTATGCCCAAATTCTGGGTGCGTGTCGTGATACATTTTTATGGGGGCCCATGCAGGTCCATTTCATAAAGATTGCAAACTTGTGGTAGTACTTAAGTTAGTCGTACTATCACGAGCGAACGAACATGATTAGATTTAAGGACCGTATCCACATGTTTTGCACGTTATTGATCTCCATATTTGACCTCAATTACTCCTTGATTTGCATCTTGTTTGAATCTTTCTACCGTCTAACGATTTTTCTTATTGCAGTCAATGGATTCTTAAGACAGGAACGCCGCTCCCATGAACACCCCACAAACCGTAGGCGAACTTTCCACAGACGGGACCCCACCGACACATGGAGGCTAGCTTACTCATCTGGGTGACCCATCACAGCCACAGACCTCGAGGTTCCGCAAAGACGATATTCTACCACCCCTACAGTTTCCTCTACAGACTCCGCCTCCAATACTTGCACTGGACAATGCTATGCTTCTTGGAATCTTCCAGTAGCTCATCACTTCCCAGACGGAGCAAGACAACATCTTCCGCAACATCTTGAGAGAGGCTCTTCAGACTAGAGATGCTCCCCGACCCCATCCTAGAACTTCCAAGGACTTTATGAACCTCAGGCCCATAAAATTCTATGGGACAGAAGGGATTGTCTATGCTGATGAGTAGCTAGAAAATATGAAGCAATTTCTTCAGATGGCTCGAGTTTTTGAAGACCTGAAGATCGAGTCAGCTAGCATGCAGCTTTTCGACATCGCCCGGACGTGGTATAGAGATGAGCCCCGACTTACCGCACTAGATATGACGTGGGCAGAGTTAAAGGAGCTGTTCAAGAAGAAGTTCTATCCCGACGTAGCTCGAGAGGCGTTAGTGAGTTAGTTCGAGAGTCTGGAGCAGGGAAACCTTACCGTCGACGAGTACACCTCAAAGTTTTCTCGCCTCAGTCGCTTCACAGAGAGCATGGTCAACACCCCTTAAAACAAGGCTCGAAGATTTAAGAAAGGATTATCATACGAGATTTGCCTAGCCATCGCCACCAGTCAAGCCACTACCTACAAGGAGATCTTGAAGGTCGCACAAGCAGTAGAGGAAGAGCTAGATCACAGGCCAAAGAGAAATCGAGATGCATTCAGAGGAGGTAGCAGCCAAGTAAGACCAGCGAAGCATCCCCAATTCCAGTCGAGGACCTTTCAGCACCAGCGGCAATAGTTCTAGCCCTCTGGGAAGGCCCCATCATACTAGCAGAACCGTACCCCCGACTAGAGCACTCACCCAGCAGATGCAGCAGCCACAGAAGTAGTTACAGCTGGCTCTACGTTGTACTCACTGTGGGAAGATCGAACATGTCTGGGATGACTGCAGAAGGAGACTCGGAGTGTGCCTGTACTGCGGATCACCTTCGTACCAGATGAAAGAGTACCTTCAGTATCCTTTTCGGCCGGAACAAGGTGCAGTACCGGTTCAAATAGGACCAGCCATACCATCACCAGCCCTGCAACCATGAGGTCCACCACTCCCCACTCAGCAGCAGCGATTTGCCCAACACCAGTAGAGATGAGCACCTCAGCAGGGCAAAGCCTTTGCTATAGCCGTTGAGGAGCCCGAGCCTACTCCAGATGTGATAGCAGTTCCATACTGCTTGATTCTTTTCCAGCTATAGCGTTATTCGATTTTGGTGCATCTCACAGCTTTTTTTTCTGTAGCATTTGTGTTTAAGCATAGCATAGTATATGAGCCCTTAGATGGTAGTTGCAAAATCATGACGAGCGGAGGCATTATCCTAGTTAAGGATATTTGCGTCAGGCATCGTATCACATTGGTAGGTAGAGAATTGTGTACCGACCTACTCGTAATGCTACTACCGAGCTTCGATATCGTTTTCGGAATAGATTGGTTGAGTAGGAATCATGCCAGTATAGACTGCTGCCAAGGATATGTTGTATTTAGTCCTCCCAGAGAGCCTGTATTCGAATTTGCTAAAGGAGCAGCAGAGCAGCAGAACGAGGCTATTTGTGGAGCTATGATTGTAGAAAAGGAGATACCGTATCCCATCATCGCAAAATTTCTTGATGTTTTTCCCAAAGAATTGTCGGGATTGCCGCCTAATAGGGATGTCGAGTTCGCTATTGATCTAGTGCCAGGCACAGAACCAACATCACAGCAGGTGTACCGGATCAACAACAAAGAGGCAGGGGAGTTGAAGAAGCAACTTGATGAATTGCTAGAGAAGGGATTCATCAGGTCGAGTTCATCGCCATGGGGAGCCCCAGTTCTATTTATGCCAAAGAAGGATGAAACTGTGAATGTGCATTGACTATCGGGTCTTGAACAATCTCACAATCAAGAACAAGTACCCGTTGCCGAGGATTGATGATCTCTTCGATCAGTTGAGTGGCACACGGGTATTCTCGAAGATTGACTTGAGGTCGGGCTACCATCAGTTGAAAAGGAAGAAGGAGGATATTCCGAAGACAGCCTTTCGGACCAACTACGGCCAGTACGAGTTCATGGTAATGTCGTTTGGGTTGACTAATGCCCCGACAGTCTTCATGAACTTGATGAACTAGGTATTTCATCCATGCATTGACAAGTTCGTAGTAGTGTTTATCGATGACATACTCATCTATTCAAAGACACCGGAGGAGCACGAGGAGCATCTAGGATCGTGCTAGAGACCCTTAGGAAGGAGCAGTTATACGAAAAACTCTCGAAATGCGAGTTTTTCTTAGACAAGATAGAATTTCTTGGACACGTGGTGGCAGGAGACGGTATATCCGTTGATCCGAAGAAGATTGCTACTATGTGTAGCTCCCCTTCCCGAAATTTTTTGGAATATTTTTATTATTTTATTTATTTGATTAAAATGGTGAATTATGAATTTATAAATAATTATTTAGCTAATTATTACGGTAGATGACTTTAGCCATAGTGGAGTTTTGGAGTACAAGACGACTAGGAATCATGGTACAGATAGTACAGTGGCGTGCTTTGACTAGTGTATTCGCCATGCCAAGGAAGACCGAGCCATAGTGATGTCCTAACTAAGGAAACCAGGCCAAGTTGCGACTTAACCCTATAGAACATTTTAATTATTTATTAATTATAGTATTGACCTGTAGGAGACCGTTTGTGTCGATTTAGCCCGAGTTGGGCCCAAACCGAATCCAAGCCTTCGTAGGTATGTAGTGAGATCAAATACACCCATGTAGACATATTTCAAGTAGATGCAATGCCTAGTATTGGTATATTAAATTTCGTTATTATTATTATCTTTATTGGGATTATTATTTAATATTATTATTTTATTGGTTATATTATTCTATTGTCAAATAAATATATATGTATGCATGTGTATAGATGAAAATATATATAGAGATATGTATGTATATATATATATATATATATATATATATATATATATATATATATTTTATATATATATATATATATATATATATATATATATATATATATATATATATAATACATGTGTGTATGGATATACGTATAAATAAATAGATATTATATACTGGAATAAGTGTTTGTATATATAATTATATATAAATGTATGTGTATATATATATATATATATATATATATATATATATATATATATATATATATATATATATATATATATATATATATATATATAAATATATATATATATATATATAATATATAGGTATAAATGTAAAGTTGTATATATATATACATATATGTATATATATAATATATTATATATGTATCTATGTGTGTATTTATATATGTATATATGTACATATATATATATATGTAAATATATATAGATATATATATATATATATATATATATATATATATATATATATATATATATATATATATATATATATAAAATATATACATATATAAATAAGGAAAAAATATATACATATATAAAAATATATATATATATATATAAGGAAATAGGAAAAAAGAGAAGGATAAAAGAAGGAAGCAGTAAACCCCGGCCCAGCCCTGCCGGGCTAACAAGCCCACAGGCTACAGATACCCAAAATCCTATTCTAACTAAAACAGCAGTGACCTTAAGTCGACCTCCCATAGACCCGAGCACCCCCATGATTCCATAACCGAACCTAGCTTAATGAACACCAGGCCGAACAGTATATATGTCGAGAGACAGAGAAAACCAGGAGGTTTTCTTAAACCCTGACAGCGCCGACCCTAACCAGATGGTTGTGCCCCCCCCCCCCCCCCGCTGTCCGGCCACCACGGGCGGCCGTCGGCCGGCGACAAGGCCGCGCACGAGCGAAACACCACAACGAAAGACAGCAGCATGCAGCAACCAACCCGACTTCACAGCGTAACTGCACGACGATCGGTTGATCGTTTTCCGATCTTCCTCCGCTGGTATGAAGTTAACATATACGCCCTTACATTCTTTTAATTACTTTAATCATAGATACGCTACATCGGCCGGGAAATCGACGTGAAGTCAATCGAAAATCAGTCCAAAACAGGACACATAATACAGTCCAATCACCCAAGTTTGACGATCGATTCTGATCGATCTACTACCACATTAGAAAATCTATTTGAAGAGTCTTTTAGACAACATATAGGACTGTACGACCCTTTTCGTGGATTTGGAAACCATCGACTACATGTCGAGAAATCGAATCCCGAACTTTGACGAAAACCAGTTTAAAAAACATAAAAATTCATCCACGCGACGTGCGCCCCGCCAAACCGGGCGACGTGGTCACGAACCGAAGGCATCAAAAGCTGCGTAACGGCTTCGTGGTCGTGTGGACTTTGCCGAAATTCAAATTGGTCGCGTGTGCGCGACGAATTTGATGCGTATCCGTCGGAATCGCCCCGTATTGTGTACTTAGCAAATTCTCCAATTACTTTGTGTACGCTCGTCAGATCGAGACGAAACTTGTGCCATCAGGACCGTATCTTTTTTCTGGTCCTGTATGCAAAGTTTGGTCCAATTCTGAGACAGTTGAATCGTACGTCGTTTTGCGGGCCCCCCCGGTCCCATTCAATGGGTGATTTTGTGCACGGCCTGCCGAAATCCAACTTTGGACCTACGGTTGGGTTCATATCGAAAACTGGATCCGTAGACATGTAGTTTGACGACTTTAAAGACCGTTGACTCTGGCACGCTTTTTGGTGCAAAGCGGGTCCAACAGCGGACATCATTTTGGCCCGAAATTACCGTTTTGCCCCTGTGTCCAGAATTGGACTTAAGGACAGGCAATTCTAGCTATTTTGGCTATTCTGAGAACATTGGTAATGTTTATTTCAGCTTTCGAGAACTTTTGTACGGGTTTGACTATTGTGGCACATTGAGTAGTTCGGATTGTCGGTTTCACCAGCAAAGGACCACAAGCGAGTACAGTTTATTGTCTATATTTCGATATTGATTTTCACTATATTTCATTGATTGGCCATTGATTATGTGATTATTTTTCTATTATAAATTATTGAGTCGGGAATGAGAATACCAACGATGTGTGATCTGACCTTAGACCGTGTAGACAGTATAGACAGTGATTTATTTATTTCTTGTTGACAGTGTAGACAGTAATTTATTTATTTCTTGTAGATAGTGTAGACAGTGATTTATTTATTGCAAAGTAGACAGTGTAGACCGTAATTATTACTGCATTTAAACTGTGTAGATCGTGATTATTATTTTGTAGACAGTGTTTCTTTACTGTAATATTTTCTGTAGACCGTGTAACTGTAGACCGTGTAACTTTAGACCGTGTAGACCGTGTCGCATAATTGTTCCGAGACCGATCACATATCAAAGGTACTTTTAACAGTTGGAGAAAGTATTTGTGTCTATTTATTTGCTATTGGTTTTTCGTATTTATTGTTTATTTTCAAAACTCATGATTGATGTCTAACCTTTGTTTTATAGTCATTTTCTTTTTTTGAAATTACATTCAGTGAATTGTGCTCGTTCCATTCCTGACTAGAAACCATAATTTTCAGGTTAGCCGTGGATTTACTTAGCATGGGAGATACAGGGACATTTGTAGACAAAGGCCTAGAGACTAGCTAGAAAGTCGATTTATAGTCATTCAATATTTGTACAAGTTTATATTTTCTGCAAATGTAAAACTTATGATCATTGTAAATTAAATTAATTTTTTGAATGAGTATTATTTGTGATTTTGATCTTCATGGCCGTGACAGCGTTCTACCGCCGACACTGCGGCGTAGGCTGGCTTGGACACGTCTCGTATTCGTTTAAAAAAAATGGGTGCGGGTCGTGACAAGTTTTTGTGGTGGCCCATGCAGGTCAGTCTTTGCAAATCATGCGAACTCGTGATGGTACTTAAGTTAGTCGTACTATTGCGAGCCTGCGACTAGAAATGCTCATTCACGAATTAGAAATTAATTTATTTTACGAGAATGACTAGGACTAGGAGTCCCTTATACAAATTTACCGATGGATAGTCTAGGCCATGCAATGTAGATAAGGAGTTATTAATTTTGATAGTTATCAGATCCCCATAGGTACACTAGTATCTCTTGATATGATGATGTAATCTAATTTGGATAGATTATTCCCTTGGTAAGGCAGGGCTTCATAGAATTAATGATCTAACCTTGATAAATGGTGCAATTCCTTCTCCTTGTCCTTTGGATATCATCCTCACATCTTAGTCAAATTGCCTATTTAGTTCCTATTTTTGCCCTAAGAATTGTTATTTTTATGATTATCCATAGATGAACCTCAAGTTAGTTTCGATTCAAGTTTTTCCTCAAAGGCTTGAATACACATGGAATAGTTAGAATGTTTGTATTTCTTTTGTCCTCAGTTATTTCTCCTTGTTCAATCCTTTATTTTAAGGGTTGTGATTGATAGGACAAATGTTTACACTTTATTTCATAGTCAACTTGTTTGAATCTATAAAAGCCCATGAAGTTTTACAGATATAGTTAAAAGAATATTAGTTGACTCATAATGGCAGGACAGCAGCATACTGTCGCCATTTATTTGAATTATGGAGACTATGGACTCACTGCAGCCAGCAGCGCACTGGCGAGACACGACCCTAGAGTTAAAATTTTTAAGGAAATTATAGGTCATAGAATATTCCTAAAACTATGGCTAGTGGTCCTCTTTGATCATAGTTACCCGGGTGTCGAGACAAGGTAGAGTACCTGATAGCATATCACATCTGAATCACAGAACCAAGAGTTTACCATCGCCCGAGTATACAGACGAGGCATAATCCTCGGTGAAATGATTTCAGACGTGATTACAAGTTTAGGGTACTATAGAGGATAGGACCGTGCCATGTATGTCCCATAAGATCCAAAGCCAATAGTAGTAGAAGTTGTAAGTTTGGTAGCATGTCTCCCGACCTAGCACTCCGTATGATCCTCGTGATCTATTGATGAGGAAATTGACTGACACTAATAGGTTACCTAGAATATAGAATTCAGAAGTCCATAAACCATTAGTCGACCAAGGCCTTAAGGATAAGATGATAGTGGGATGTCTATAGAAGCAAGAACACCAGGTGAAGTTTGATTTCCTCTAAACTCGATCTACTTGTGCCTCTTTTCAAAAATCTCGCATACTTGTATCTTGACTATCTTGACTAATGCTGCTATTACAGCCTAGTTTTTGCAAGCTTACTCTGTTCTCGAGCTTGATTCGAGGCATATGTTTAGTGGAGACGCCTGCTAACTTATTGTCTAATCAAAATCAGTGTATTATGGTCTGATCAACCATGATACATTTGGTTCACTCTTCGTTTAATTACACTACGGGGATGGAGATATATAGGTATCTAGGATCTCATCCGCGACTGCTTGACAATTCCTCTTGAATTATACGTTCGCCTTTAAATCACGTGATTGTATTCAGTAACCTCTTTCTTGAACTCTTTCTTGTTTTTGTCTTTCACTGATTTGGAAAGATAGAAGCTCGTAATTGGTAGAGAGATACCGTGTATCCCCAGGGTTATGGTAGTTGTATACACAAGGGTAGTTATCGTCAGCCAGCCATGTGATTGAGTTACTCGTTCTTCTCTCGACCCCAAACTGTTATCGGAACTTTCAAGCCATCTGAATTTGAGAATGATTAGGGTTTTACCCTTAGTCGTAATGCCAACCCAGGAGACTATCTATTCTCGAGAAACAATTCATTGTGTCTCTAAATATTTTCTTGAATATTGCCTTACTTTCAACCCTTATGCCTTGACTCAACCGTCCCTCGACCAAGGCCCACAGTTTAGACATGAGATGAATAGACAAGGCTAAGGACAATAATTTACCGTGACTATGGTAGACACTCATTCCGAGATTGATTTCCAACAAGTATTACCCTAGTCACGTAAATTTTATTATTAAAGCCTAACTAGTATAGGAACCCCACAGTCACTAGCTTACCCAATACCATAGCTTAAATACCCTGTCATATTATGACCTACCAGTTGTCAACAACAATACATGATCACTACAACTCTTGTGACAATAGTATGGCAGGTTGATACCAATAGAGATTCACGACTCAGTTGATAGAATTCTCTTCATGCGATGTGCCTTAGAGTTGGTTACCCCGTTGTTAACCCTTGTATACTATGGACGAGTAGGTCATTCTATTTTATCAACAATGTGTCATTGTACACTCTCGTTTTTCAATTATGGAGGAACGATCCTTGAATTGACTTATGTCTACCGTATTCCGATACGCCGTGCCTTATTCCCTATTAACAAAGAGTCGAGGTACAGTATCCGGACTTTGGGAACCCTCTAACCTCAATATTCCTAAAATCATATCCTAGCTTCTAAGGTGGGTAGACCGTAAGCCTTCTAAAATTTTAGGATACACGAGGATTACCGATTGATTAGAATAACTTCCATTAGGATGATGATTATATTTTGTGTCCCCGGCCGTGTCATTAATATTCGGAGCACGAGACCAGCTGTTACCTTCCAATAAAGTTCATATGCAAGATCTAGACGAGTCCTCCTTCATCTAGGTATATCATGTCCCACTCAAACATTTCCCCTTGTACTATATTTTATGGTATGACTTTCGGGTTAAAAAAGACTAGCTATAACCCTTACCATACCGCCGGTATACTTTCCCGACTACAATTAGAGACTCTAACTCGATTCGAACCTTTGACCCAATATATGGTGGTGATCTACTCGAAACCACTACGCACATGTCACCAGTGTGCCACTCAATTGTGCATTCTCGTGCTACTTAAACACAAAAGTTACGGAAGATGCATTTTTGGGCTTTTGGGACCTAGCTAACCAACCAGACTGGCAACTAGCTCGACCACTTGGGTGAAATCTATTCTAGGTTACCCTAACCTAGTAAAAATAGTCTTATCATAGGGATCTTGTCCAGTCCTTATAGATTGAAATCCAAGGTTCATTCGGCCAACGATTGATATCCAATCAGGAAATCCATTAAGACCCAGTGAAACCCATCCAGACAAACCCCCATATTTGGACTATAAAGCCGAACCATTTGAAATAGGTCCCCATACCTATTATGTAGTCTCCCCCTTTTTTGAATAAGAGGTCGTTCATAACCCTTGTCCCATCTACCTAGAAGTGGAGATACGATCGTGTATTGCATTTATATCCCTTATTTGTGTGTTTAAATAACCACGGAAAGGATCGCATTCTTGATTTCTCAAATTTCGTTCTAATAGGAAAACTATTTAGAATTTCGAGAACGGGACTTCTGTATTACACGGATTGCAGGCCCCTCTAAGAAACGAAGGTTTTTTTTCGAATTAGCAAGTGACTGGACTAGAGAAGCCCAATCTAGCAAATAAGTCAATGGTTCGTAAACCTTCTTTCTATCCGCATCATTGGATACTCTCTACCGCCCTAGAATTTCATACTTGCTCCTGATTATTCTTCCATATCTTCCTGTTCTTCCTATTTCGGAACGATGAAAGGTCATGTTTATTGGAATTTACCAATATCTATTAGCTACTTGTGTAAATTGTTGTTTGTTAATTTTGGGTTGCTTGATGGATACGAGAGGATTATAGATACCATATGTCCTAGATATTTTGGGAGATTTAGTAGCCATTAGTTAGAAGATTATAAGATTTTTGTGACCGTATTTTGAGGAGTAGTGTGACCAAAGGTGGGTAGAAGTCCCCAAGTATTCGGAATTATAAAATGGCTAGAGACAGCTATATAATGTTTTGAGGAATTAAAATTTCGGAGATTAAGGTAATAGTAGACTTCCATTTCGAATTTTAAGGAATAGCTATGAATTAGAATTTTGAGGACGAAATTATTTTTAAGGTGGGTAGATTTGTAGCTCCCCTTCCCGAATTTTTTGGAATATTTTTATTATTTTATTTATTTGATTAAAATGGTGAATTATGAATTTATAAATAATTATTTAGCTAATTATTACGGTAGATGACTTTAGCCATAGTAGAGTTTTGGAGTACAAGACGACTAGGAATCATGGCACAAATAGTGAAGTGGCGTGCTTTGACTAGTGTATTAGCCATGCCAAGAAAGACTGAGCCATAGTGATGTCCTAACTAAGGAAACCAGGCCAAGTTGCGACTTAACCCTATAGAACATTTTAATTATTTATTAATTATAGTATTGACCTGTAGGAGACCGTTTGTGTCGATTTAGCCCGAGTTGGGCCCAAACCGAATCCAAGCCTTCGTAGGTATGTAGTGAGATCAATTACACCCATGTAGACATATTTCAAGTAGATGCAATGCCTAGTATTGGTATATTAAATTTCGTTATTATTATTATCTTTATTGGGATTATTATTTAATATTATTATTTTATTGGTTATATTATTCTATTGTCAAATAAATATATATGTATGCATGTGTATAGATGAATATATATATAGAGATATGTATATATAAATATATACATTATACGTGTATATGTGTGTGTGTGTATATAATATATATATATATATATATATATATATATATATATATATATATATATATATATATATATATATATATATATATATATATATATATATATATATATATATATTATACATGTGTGTATGGATATACGTATATATAAATAGATATTATATACTGGAATAAGTGTTTGTATATATAATTATATATAAATGTATGTGTGTGTATATATATATATATATATATATATATATATATATATATATATATATATATATATATATATATATATATATATATATATATATATAATATAGGTATAAATGTGAAGTTGTATATATATACATATATGTATATATATAATATATTATATATGTATCTATGTGTGTATTTATATATGTATATATGTACATATATATTTATGTAAATATATATAGATATATATATAAGGAAATAGGAAAAAAGATAAGGATAAAAGAAGGAAGCAGTGAACCCCGGCCCAGCCCTGCCGGGCTAACAAGCCCACAGGCTACAGATACCCAAAATCCCATTCTAACTAAAACAGCAGCAACCTTAAGCCGGCCTCCTATAGACCCGAGCACCACCATGATTCCATAACCGAACCTAGCTAAATGAACACGAGGCCGAACAATATATATGTCAAGAGACAGAGGAAACCAGGAGGTTTTCTTAAACCCTAACAGCGCCGACCCCAACCAGATGGTTGCGCCCCACCCCCCCCCCCCCCCGCCGCTGTCCGGCCACCGCGGGCGGCCGTCGCCCGACGACAAGGCCGTGCGCGAGCGGAACATCGCAACGAAAGACAGCAGCATGCAGCAACCAACCCGACTTCACAGCGTAACTGCGCGACGATCGGTTGATCGTTTTCCGATCTTCCTCCGCTGGTATGAAGTTAACATATACGCCCTTGCATTCTTTTAATTACTTTAATCATAGATGCGCTACATCGGCCGGGAAATCGAAGTGAAGTCGATGGAAAATCAGTCCAAAATAGGACACATAATACAGTCCAATCACCCAAGTTTGACGATCGATTCTGATCGATCCACTACCACATTAGAAAATCTATTTGAAGAGTCTTTTAGACAACATATAGGACTGTACGACCCTTTTCGTGGATTTGGAAACCATCGACTACATGTCGAGAAATCGAATCCCGAACTTTGACGAAAACCTGTTTTAAAAACATAAAAATTCATCCACGCGACGTGCGTCCCGCCAAATCGGGCAACGTGGTCGTGAAACGAAGGCATCGAAAGCTGCGTAACGACTTCATGGTCGTGTGGGCTTTGATGGAATTCAAATTGGTCGCGTGTGCGCGACGAATTTGATGCGTATCCGTCGGAATCGCCCCGTATCGTGCACTTTGCAAATTCTCCAATTACTTTGTGCACGCTCGTCAGATCGAGACGAAACTTGCGCCATCAGGACCGTATCATTTTTCTGGTCCTGTATGCCAAGTTTGGTCCAATTCTGAGACAGTTGAATCGTACGTCATTTTGCGAGCCCTACGGTCTCACTCAACGGACGATTTTGTGCACGGCCCGCCGAAATCCAACTTTGGACATATAGTTGGGTTCATATCGAAAAATTGGATCCGTGGACATGTAGTTTGACGACTTTAGAGACCGTTGACTCTAGCACGCTTTTTGGTGCAAAACGGGTCCAACGACGGACATCGTTTTGGACCAAAATTACCGTTTTGCTCCTGTGTCCAGAATTGGACTTAAGGACAGGCAATCCTAGCTATTTTGGCTATTCTGAGAATATTGGTAATATTTATTTCAGCTTTCGGGGACTGTTGTACGGGTTTTGACTATTGTGGCACATTGAGTAGTTCGGATTGTCGGTTTCACCAGCTAAGGACCACAGGCGAGTACAGTTTATTGTCTGCATTTCGATATTGATTTTCACTATATTTTATTGATTGGCTATTGGTTATGTGATTATTTTTCTATTATAAATTGTTGAGTCAGAAATGAGAAGTACCAACGATGTGTGATCTGACCTTAGACCGTGTAGACAGTGTAGACAGTGATTTATTTATTTCTTGTAGACAGTGTAGACAGTAATTTATTTATTTTTTGTAGACAGTGTAGACAGTGATTTATTTATTGCAAAGTAGACAGTGTAGACCGTGATTATTACTGTATTTAAACTGTGTAGATCGTGATTATTATTTTGTAGATAGTGTTTCTTTACTGCAATATTTTCTGTAGACCATGTAACTGTAGACCGTATAACTGTAGACCGTGTAACTTTAGACCGTGTAGACTGTGTCACATAATTGTCCCGAGACCGATCACATATCAAAGGTACTTCTAACAGTTTGGAAAAGTATTTGTGTCTATTTATTTGCTATTGGTTTTCCGTATTTACTGTTTATTTTCAAAACTCATGATTGATGTCTAACCTTTGTTTTATAGTCATTTTCTTTATTTGAAATTGCATTCAGTGAATTGTGCTCGTTCCATTCCTGACTGAAAACCATATTTTTCAGGTTAGTCGTGGATTTACTTAGCATGGGAGATACGGGGACATTTGCAGACAAAGGCCTAGAGACTAGCTAGAAAGTCGAGTTATAGTCATTCAATATTTGTACAAGTTTATATTTTCTGCAAATGTAAAACTTGTGATCATTGTAAATTAAATTAATTTTGTGAATGAGTATTATTTGTGATTTTGATCTTCATGGCCGTGACATCGTTCTACCGCCGACACTGCGGTGTAGGCTGGCTTGGACACGTCTCGTATCCGTTTTAAAAAAAACGGGTGCGGGTCGTGACACTATGGAATCTTGGACTACTCCGACTACTGTGGCAGAGATCCGAAGCTTCTTAGGATTGGCGGGGTACTACATGAAGTTCGTGCAGGACTTTGCTCGGATCGTAGAGCTGATGACTAGGCTCACTCAGAAAGACGTAGAGTTCGTGTGGAAAGAGGACTACCAGGCTGCATTTGATGAATTTAAGAAGAGGCTTATGACAGCTCCTATATTGACGTTGCCATCGGGATCATGTGGTTTCGCTATTTATAGTGATGCTTCGGGTAAGGGACTGGGATGTGTTCTAGAGCAGAACAAAAGAGTGATAACATATGCATCCCGACAGTTGTGGCCGCATGAGAAGAACTATCCCACCCACGATCTAGAGTTAGCAGCCGTGATCTTCGCTTTGAAGTTGTAGAGACATTACTTGTATGAAGAGCGAGTGAAAATCTTTATTGACCACAAAAGCTTGAAGTACGTCTTCATACAAAAGGAGTTGAACATGAGACAGCGCAGATGGCTGGAGCTGATGAGTGACTTTGATCTCTCTCTACAGTATCATCTCGGGAAAGCCAATGTTGTTGCAGATGCTTTGAGCAGGTATCCCGTAGCTATGTGGTTGACTCGAGACCGTCACTTATTAGCGGATTTGGAGAGTCTGGGCATTAAGATTGTCATTCCAGGAGTAGAGAAGCAGATGATGGTTATGCAGATTCAGTCTGGACTGATGGACAAGATCTGCAAGGCACAATATCAAGACGAGAATCTGAGGGCTATTAGGGCACAAGTACGGGCTGGATTGTTAGATGATTTCTTCCTCGCAGAGAATAGCTCATTGAGACACGGCACGATATTATGCATGCCTAGTGGCACAATTGCTAAAGCTTTAAAACTCTACAGGGGGTTTCAAAACTACCAATATTTGTGTTCAAAAGCGAAAGAGGTAATAATTGTGTTTGAAAGCCAGAGTGGTTGAAGACAACTTGTACGATAAAATTGAAGTTTGGATTATTAAAATTAGAGAAAATTTGAGTTGCACCCCACTTTTTTTTATTATAATTCAAGGTGCACCCCACACAATTACCATAATGTAAGGTACCTCCCACTTTTGACGAAAACTGTCCTTCACTGACGGTCAACTGCTTTGACTAATTTTTTGACGAAAATACCCTCGTCTTCTTCCCCGTGCCCCCCTTTGCTGCCTCCTCCCTACCGCGTGCCTCCGCTCCCCCCACCGCCGTGGCAGCCGGAGCCCCACCGCCCTCTCTCTCCTCTCGCACGCTCCCTTGGCTGCCCCCTCCCCACCGCAACAACGGCACGGTGGGGGCGGCAACAGCATCGGCGCGGCGGCAGCAGTAGCAGCGGCAGCCCACAGCGGAAGCAGCGACGTCAGCAGCAGTAGCATGAGCCGCAGCTGGGGGGTGGGTGGCACTGGAGAGGGGAACCGCCGGCGAGGAGGAGGGGACGGGAGGCCGTGGGGAGGCGGCATGCCGTTGGCGAGGAGGGGGGGAGAGAGGGGGCACGACGGGGGATGGGGATTTGAGCGCGGGGGCAGAGAAAAGGGAAGAAGAAAAGGGTAATTTAGTCAACAAAAATTAGTCAAATGGGTTGACCGTCAGTTAAGGACAATTTTCGTCAAAAGTTGAAGATACCTTATAATATGGTAATTGGATGTGGTGCATCTTGAATTAAGATAAAAAAAAGAAGAAGATACAACTCAAATTTTCAATTAAAATTATGTATTGTCTCGTAACATTTTGAATTGAAAGAAAAAAAATGATAGCTCATATCATCATTTCTGTGTTGACCTTGCTAATTTTCTTTATCCAAAGAATGTTGTCAGCTAAGCTAAGTTCACTTTTGGCTCACTGTTGGGTAACTTTTGAAAAGCTGCCAAGCAACAACGATGCCAAACCCCCGTTGGTACATGGAAAATACCAAAAAAAGGAACATAAAACCCTTATACTTTCCATCTCCTCCCCCGTCTACTTTCTTCCAAACTCCAAAAGTTTCCAACGCCACCCCCTTCTCGAGCAAGCCCAAACCCTAACCCCCAAAATCTCTCTCCCGCTCCCAATGGCGGATATTCACCACCACCGGCCGCCGTCGGATCCTCCGACGAACGGCGGCGTCGCCCACGAAGCCCTAACCCACCCTTCCCCCTCCGTCGCCGGCTCCACAGCCGCGAAGCGCCAGCGCCGCCCCAGCGTCCGCCTCGGAGACATCGGCGAGCAGTCCACCACCCTCTCCGACCCCTTCCTTCGCCGCCCCAAAATTTTCTCCACCTCCTCCGCCGTCAAGAACCGCGGGTCCCGGAACCCCACCCACATCCTCGAAACCCTAGCGGAGGAGTCCCCCGACGAGAAGGAGGACAACCTCCGGACCCTCGCCTCCTCCATCCGCAAGCGCAACCGCGACTCCAAGTCCCGGCGCGGGCGGAGCATCCGATCATCCACCTGGTCCTCCTCCATCCCCGACGCAGGCGACGAGGCGCTCAGACCGGAGTCCGACGATCTCCGGAGGGAGGACTCCCTCAGCCCAATGGAAGAGACGGACAGGGACAGGGTTAGGGTTTCGCAGGAGGATATCCCGTCCGAGAGGGACTGGGAGGAGGACTGCCACGCCGAGGGGGGTATTCGGCCCTGGCTGAACCGGCTGGGTCTGGGACGGTACGCTCCGGTGTTCGAAATCCACGAGGTCGACGACGAGATCCTGCCGATGCTGACGCTGGAGGATCTGAAGGATATGGGGATCAACGCGGTTGGGTCGAGAAGGAAGATTTTCTTTGCCATCCAGAAGCTCAAGAGAAACAACTTGGACTGATAGTCATCGTGGTCGGTGATAATATCTTCCTCTTTAAGTTAATCTCCTTTTGTTTAGATGTAAGATGTAGTGTTTTTTCAATGCTTATATATGTCTATGTTTTGGCCGTGTAAGCATGTTTTGCCCGTCATCTTTGGGGCTGGGCCCTTTAAAGGAATGTTGGAGGGTCTGGCTTTCCCACAACTGACTTTATTGAAATATAAGAGGAAATTGGAAATGTAAACCAGTTTGATTACTGAGTTTGCTAAATTAGGTTGCGTAGTTCTGTTGAAATTGCTACTATTGGTACTATTTGGTTTTATTTCTAAGATTTCTACTTTCATACGAAACATATATGAGCGAATTCTTTTAATCAAAGTTGCCATCACTTTCTTTAGTACCTTAAATGCGATGAGTGGTGATCATTTTGTTATATTGTGATTTGATTGTATGTTATTGTAATTGCTAATGCTAGTTTGATAAATTGTTTTGTTATGCTTTTGTAATGTGGCAAGAACAGGGACAATCATGTTTCTTTATTTACATGAGCTAGGTCGTCAACTCACTATATGTATGGTTTATCTTCTGTATCTTATTGCATATTGTATCGTTTATCATATCATATGATACAAATAAACAATAATCTTAGGTTTAGACTTCATAAACTCGTATGGGAACAAGATTGAATATAATTTTCATATTTTTTCATCTCTAGAGCGCCATCTACTTCCAGAATCCAGATTTCTGAGTGCACATCACATGATGATCAAAGTAAATGTTAATACGAATATTAACAAGAAATAACTCCTAAAGAAACATCAATAGTGGCATCATAAGTGGCTCAAACATTCTTTTTGTATCTGTTCCTGACCCTTGTCCCCAACAATGACAATATTAGCATCACCAACAAATTGCTATAAAAACACAAAAAGTTGCCAACAAATTGATATAAAGAAAACAACAAATAACCAAAGTTTCTATAAAAACACAAAATTTCCAATGTTGTAAAAAACGGGCTGGGCGGCCGACTAGTCGGGGACTAGTCGGCAGTCGGCCGCCCCCGCCTCGATTAACCCCCTGGGCGGCCATAAAATCGGCCAGGCCCCCAAAGCGGCCTAGTCGGCCGACTAGTCGGCCCTAGTGGTAAACTCATGCTTGATTGTTAGCCTATCTTTTTGGAAGTCGGTAAACTCATGTTTGATTGTTTTCCGGCCATTAGTGAAAGTCCTCCGCCTTGTTGATAGTGATAGGCCATCTATGCCATGGTTGTATGGAGAACTTGAAGTGGCAAAAAAAGAGATCAAGGAGGAAGTCTATAGTGGACTTGAAAAGAATTATAAACCAATACTTGACATTATCGAAACTAGATCCAAGGGTAGACTTGATTCCAATTTGCACTTGGCGGGATATTTCCTTAATCCATACTATTTTGCAAAGAATAGGGTGGAGATCGGAGATGACATAGCTTATATGGAAGCTATTCTCGATTGTGTGGAGAAATTCTTTCCCGATGACTTGAACACTCAAGTGAAAGTGAGTGATGAAGAATTAATCATGTACAAGAATTTGATGGGAATGTTTGGAAGAAAACAAGCGGAACTTTCCTATCAAACTAAAGGTGTCAATGAATTTAATTCCGGTAAATCTTGACTCCTAAACTCACTTGATTACTTTACTTCATTGACTAAGTACTTATCCACATGTTTTTTGTATGATAATAAATGCTAGCCGGGTGGTGGAGTAATTATGGTGGCAATGCACCAAACTTGAAGAAGATGGCAATTAGAATCCTCTCCTTGACCACAAGTTCATCGGGTTGTGAGAGGAATTGGAGTACTTTTGAAGGGGTATGCCACTTTTATTTTATTTTTTGACATGTTTTTGATATTCTTCATCTATCTAACTAGAATGTTCTATATAAATATTGTAGGTGCATACAAAAAAGAGAAATAGACTTGATTCGGAAAGATTGAACAAGTTGGTGTATGTCCAATTCAACTCCAAAATTCACAATAAGAAGAAAAGAGTAAATGATGATAAAGATGTTCTTCAAGCGGATGATTGTACTCATGCTCAACATTGGTTGGTTGATGGGATGGATGATGAGAGTGATGTTGATCCCGTCACCGGAGCTACATGGGAGGTACTTGACCAAGCGGTGGGAGCAAATGAACTACTTGAACCTAGGAGGAGCTCTAGGATCACGAGAGAACTTGATGAGGAAGAGTTTATCTCGGAGGCCGAAGAAGATGATGGAGATGATGACTTTGAGTCCGATGAAGAAAGAGATGTGCCATTAGTGGACGAGCACGATGATATCTTTGATAATTGAGCACTTTAATCTATCTCCTTTTCTTTTTGTGAAATTTTGATTATGTACAAGACTTCGGAGTTTGGGTACTTAAGTTAATATTTTGATGTCATATGATATATATTGCATAATTATATTTTTTTATTGCATATATATATATTAATAAAAAATTCAAAACCGACTAATCCGACTAGTCCCCGACTAGTCCGATTAATCCATAGTCCCCGCCAACCGACTAGCGATTTTTACAACCTTGAAAATTTCACCAAAACATTGTATTTACTGCCTATATTGCTCACCAAAACATTATATTTACTGCCTATGTTGCACAAATATGGATACGTATAACAACATGATATGGATATGAGATGCAAACATTTCCAAATAGATACCGTAGAAGCATGAAAATACAAAAATAAGGTGCATAGCCTCTATGCGCCTAATTCTAAAGTTTTAAAGATTGAAGTAGTTCCTGAAGCTTGTGAGTTTTTGAAGACCAAGTATTGGTCAAAGAGACACATGGCTTCAAGAAGGGTCAGAAAGACGCATAGATCATTCTGACGCATGATTTTGTCTTATGGAAAGAGATGAACAACCTTGGGCAGTGTGCAGTTCACAGATTCCTAAGGAGGATGTCAGTGCTTACATCATTGTCATTATTACTTCTACAACTGCAACGGTGTCATGCGGCTACTTCTAAGATATTGAAGAAATATGATCTGCAGTAAGCAATTAAATACTATGCGTCTAAAATTATTTGACGCATAGTTAATCCATAGTAAAGAAATTGTGTGTTGACATGGCAGTATTTCGTGCAGCACGTCTCAAAATATGTGACGAGCTATACGTGATTCTTGAACACATTCACTCCCCACGAACCCTTAAGGCCTATGCGCCTATCCATTCTCATGCGTCTCTGAGACAGAAGACAGTGCATTTTTTGTACAAACGCGCATAGTTGTTCCAGTGAAGAAAAGCTATAAATAGAGGACAATGTCTTCCTCGCACATGGACGCACAGAGAGGCCACGTATGCTACATCTTTGCTAAGAACTTCCACAGAGAGAGCTTTCAGTGATAGAGTTCCCTTTGCTGTCAAAAGTTCATCAACCGACAAGTTTCATTAACTTTTGCATCAGATCGTTAGAGTAAAGAAGCCGAAGCAGGCTTAACTTCCATCGCCCTAATCCCTTGATATTATTGTACTATGAATTCTTGTTAAAGATTATTGTTGTACTTTTTCTTTCTTTACAATAATACAAAAGATTCAGTTTTACTAGGACTTTTGTGTTGAAACAATACCATAGAGTCGCCTATGTTGCATGAAAAAAGATACTGATACGAACACGATACAGACAGACAATTTTTTCATGTCTGGGCAATGTAGTTTACTGCTGTACCCTGTGGCCGTAGCCGTAGCCCGTTGGTACCGGTGGAGCACCCTGTCGCAGTGGCGCGGGTTCGAGCCCCCTTGGAGGCATGCCTCCAAGCACCAGTAAGAAGTGGACACCCTAAAAAAAGAAAAAAAAAGTTTACTGCTGTACCAAACTTAGAAATCTATCAAAACCATAAATTGTTTTAAAAAAAATTTAACATGTTGCTGCTTGCTGGGGATGTTGTTGGAGGGTCATCGGATGTTTGGAAGTTGCCAGCAACACCTGAAGATCTGTGGTCGATCTGGAGGTGGAGATTGAGAGCCGATTGCATCTGGTGGACTAGAAGTTGATGTCCGTTAGTCGATAGTGTTGGCCCATTGGTCATGATCGAACCGGATTTTAATAATTGATCTAACAATGTCTCGATATAAGGGCTACTTAGACGAACTGCTAGAACTGCTACTGCTACCGTTCTAGACTTGGAGCCGTATTTGTCATTGCGTCTGTATTTCTCAATTATCAATGTATTTTTTTACATTTTATTGAGTCTAGGAATACATGTAAACCGAGTCGTACTGACAAATAGGCTATCCAGAACCGTTTTCAAAAATATCCATTTGTTTTGAAAACTAGCCCAAACTACTTCCTAACTGCTTGAATATTCGAAAGTCCAAAACCTGAGTTTCAAAACCCAAAATTCACCCATTCTGAACCAGCAGAACTCTGGGCAAATTCGTCCCGAATTCGGCCCGAGTTCGGTTGGTGGAACGTTGCTTTTTAAACTCAGTCTTCCCACAGTTATGGATGCAACGACTATATGCCGAGATCCTCTCGTAGAATTATGTCCGAATTCTCCCTTTGGAAATCCTATAAATAGAGAAGAATTTTTACCATTTCAATACACCAATTCACTTTCTTATCTCTTCTCTCTAAGCTTACTATGTTCTTCCAAAGCCTTCTAATTTTTCATTTTCAAATTCCAAGCCAGTTACAGTCCTCTAGTCGATTTGCCAGTGCGGTACGGTCTAGAAGTTCAGAGTGATTGTAATCAAGAGGCTTGACAAGAAGTAAGACACTTCACAATTGAAGTTGGTCGGGTGCTTTGGATGAAAGCTCGCGTCTATAGAAGTTGCAAGGACTTCGTATGAAAATTTGCGGTTTTTCATACTGGATTTCAACCAGGAGCTAGAGTTCTCTCGACTGGATTAGTCCTCACAAGAGGGTCGTGTTTGCGTTTGCTCTTTGCACTTTACTTTTACATTTTCATATATGTATTATATTTCTATGATCTTGCTATTAACATTTTTTTTAATAGTTAATATTCTGCTGTCTACTCTATTCACCCCCTCTAGAGTATATCGCTTTACATTTCGATCCTATAATTGGTATCAGAGTAGGTTATACAGGTAAAGCGAGGTAACATTGCTATTATTTTTTCTATATATAACTGCTGTTACATAAGATCACTATATCACATATGGTAACTATGAAATTCACAAGTGAAGACAAAGCCACAAACAGACCCCCACTATTTGATGGTACCAACTATACTTACTGGAAAACACGTATGAGTTTCTTTCTGAAATTTCTAGATTTTGACCTATGGTCTATTGTAGTTGATGGCTAAAAAAAAGTCTTCCAGTGTTTTTATTGATGGAAATTTGGTTGAAAAAGCACATGACAAGTATACCGACTCTGAAAAGAAAGAAGCCAACCCTGACGCACGTGCTATTAATGCTTTATTTTGTGCTTTAGACATGACTGAATTTAACATGGTGTTTACATGCACAACATCCAATGAAGTATGGAAACTTATCGAAGTTACTCATGAAGGCACGACGCAAGTCAAGGAGTCTAAGATTAGTAGACTTACTCAAGAATATGAGGCGTTCAAGATGAAGCCAAACGAATCAGTTACACAAATGTTCACAAGATTTCTGGATATTGTAAATCTTTTGTCCTCCCTAGGCAAGGAATACAATAACCATGAGAAGATTTGCAAGTTGCTACGAGCTCTCACAAAGAACTGAATTCCGAAGCCTACAACAATTATTGAAGGAAACGACCTCACTACCATGTCCCTTGAAACGCTCATGGGAAAGCTACTCACTCACGAGCTGGAACTTCAAGATTTTGAAGACGTTGCACCAAAGGAGAAGTCAATCGCCCTCAAAGCTCAATACCGAAGGACTGTCGAAGAAGATTTTGACGACATTGATTCCGATACTGAGGATCAAGCACTCCTAGTGAAGAAGTTCAAGAAATTCATGAGATTCAACCGAAGAACAAAGGAACACAATAGCAACAATGAAGAAGATCCAATCTGCTACGGTTGCAAGAAGAAATGACACATCAAAAAGGATTGTCCGACAGCATCATCATCTACCAGGAAGGGCAATAAATATGAAAAGAGTTACTTGAAAAAATATACTTCTAGAAGATATGACAACACTAGCATCTGGCATGGAAGTGAAGCTAGCGACTCAGAAGATGAACCATCGGACAACGCTGCAAATGTATGCTTGATGGCGTATGATCATGTAAACTCAAATCCTCTGTTTGGTACATATGATGATTTTAACTTCGAACAGTTATATGAAGCTTTTAGTGACATCTTAGATGACCACAGAAAGCTGCTTAGCAAGTATCAAAACTCTAAGAAGGTACTCAAAGAGTACAAAGGTGTGTGGACACACACAAAAAAGAAGAAGAAACGCTGTCTTTTCTTATTGGCGCAAGGCACCATAAATCGAGTACGCCTGAGAGATCCTGCGCTGAGTATCCCCGAGTATAAAAAGAATTCTGGGGAATGGGACGATGGAGATCGAACGACAGTTGCTCCTTTACTCCGTTGATACTCCGATTACAAAAGTGGAAGAAAACCTAAAAAAATTGCCAACTCTCGACTCACTGGCAAGAATTGCAGCAATTTGGCTCTTGAAAATGCTCTCCGTTCTGTGCTTTGAAGAGGTATGAGACCCCTTTTTATAGTCGTTTCTGTGCTGGAATGATGTTATGTGCCCACATGAGAAAATACACTGATTTTCATGTGGGCGCATAGTCCTGCTTTGGACGCATAGAGTGTAAGCGCATGCAGACTACATGATCGTGGGTTGACGTGGCCACATACTTCGGTGCACGACTGCTCGTGGAGACTGACGTGGCCGTATGCGTCGGTGCACGATTGATCGTGGGTTTGACCGAGTCGGGGGCTGTTCTGACTTGGGCGCATAGCCTGAAACATGGCTATGCGCTCCCTTCTGGAGGAGCCTACAGTGGGCGCATGGGCGCATAGTTTGCTTTGGTGACTTGGGCGCATAGCATGCTCTGGTAACTTGGGCGCATAGCATGCTCTGGTGACTTAGGCGCATAGCATGCTCTGGTGACTTGGACGCATAGCATGTTAAGACTGCTGAAATTTTCATGCTTCTACAAGAACCCCTTCAAAGTTTTCGATACTCGAACGAGTTCAAAATACTTTGAAAGAAGCATGGACCGTCTTCTCGTGATGCAGTAGGCGCATAACATAACTCTCCCTTTGGGCGCATAGAGTTTGGCCAGTCTGTCAGAGAGATGGCTGTTGAGATCTTCTTCGAAAATATGAACTGACAGATTCATCGTGGTGGAATTTGAAGAGGTCCATCCTTCATGCGTCGTCCATGTCAGCAAGTGGCAGTCGCATAATGTGCAAGAGACTGGGTCTTCATGTGAGCGCATAAGTCGTAATGGGCGCATAGTACGCAGTGGGCACATAGGCGCATAGGAGTAGTGGGCGCATAGTGTTTGGTCTATGCCTATAAATAGACTTTTGAAGAGAGAAAATTCATTACTCTCTTTTCCTTCAGAACTTTCAAAAAGACTTTTCATCTCTTCTCTGCACGAACCATGTCTCCCAAGGCCGCCAAGAGATTTGCGAAGGGCAAGGGGGCTGCACCGAGTGGCTCTCCTCCAGCGACAGCGTCCTCGGCAGTCCAAGACCCGATCCTGAGTGAGGCTACGCCTCAAAATAAAGTCTTGAGCGTTAATTTGCGACGCTCAGACTTTTCCTCTGTCTGGGCGCATGTGCCCAAGGCAACATGTTTCTGTGAGCATTCATATGTGCCCACAGAAGCATGCGCCCACACTGTGGTGTGTTATGCGTCCACATGCTGCTGCATGTTATGCGCCCACATGCTGCTGTATGTTATGCGCCCACATGCTGTTTTGGGCGCATAACCCTTTGGGCGCATAGGATTCCTCCAGCACTTAGTTTTTTCTACAGATTCTGAGTCTGACTTTCTCTTATGTCTTTGTAGTTAACATGTTTGTCCCGGAACTTGATGGAATCCCTTTCGGCTCTGCTTGTCACGTCCTCGGCACAAGTCTCATAACCAACATGGTCAGCAAGGTCCAGGCCAAGGTCAGTCATAACCAGCCTACGGAACGGATGCTCGCCATACTTGAACAAGACAAGACTTTTTTGAAGCAGATGATTAACGATGAGAAGCTCCTGCTTGGAGGGGCACGTCGTTTCAAGAAGCCGTACTTCCTATTTGGTGACAGTGTGGGGTTCGAAGATGGCGAGACGATACGCTTGAGAAACCCACTGGTGGTCAGGCTGAACAATCAGATAATATGGCTACCGTCGATGGAGCGTCAGTATCCTTTGTCTGCGTTCACTGTCTTAGCCGTGCGGTGACAGATGAAATGAGAGTTAACCCCTGAGCTCCCCGGGGTCGTCTCTGGAAGAATACAGTTCGACTCGGGAGATCGGAAGGACACTTTCAAGTGTGTCAGGGGCTCTACATCTTACTCCACGAGAGGGCTGCAACCTGGTGCCGTAATGAACGATATCCCGACTGACCTCCACCCTTATGCTGCCGACACGCCTTGCAATCTGATGATGTCGGGGGGACGTGTCGTATCCCGTAGGGAAGATGCGGATGGAAGGCTGGAGGTATCCAGTTTTATTCTGGAGCAACCTCACTGACTGGGTGCTTTCCACGTATGAAGCCACCCTGAAGACTGCTGGCCTTTTTTATGCTATTAGGGCCACCCAATATGGCGTAAAGGTCAACTGGCCAATGTTTGTCTCTTTGGCGGAGTTGTACAACCTTCACACTTGTACTTTCTTTACTCCGGGCGGGGAGATGGGATTGGCTCTCCACGAAATGCAGGAAGTGTCGAAGCTTTCTTGGGGCACAGATCCGTATGAAGAGTACGTGCCTTGTGATGAGGAGCTCCGAGACCTGGAGAATGAGAACTCCGAGATGATTAATGTATACAAGGAGTTACTCTGCCACCTCCTCATCTGCCATAGGATCAACAAGAAAGGAAGGACCGAGGGGGACCAATCCCCACACAAGAGCTTGGACGGGCTACGTCTTCGTCCAAGGAGAAGGAGAGGATCCGGCCTCCTTTTCGATTTTAAAACCTATGACCAAGTCCGAGATAGAAGTCCGGATGGCAGATTATGATACGGCGGATACTGAGGACAGTGATGATCCTGAGGGGAAGTCCCCGATCAGCCACTACTTCCGTCAAGCTGAATATCCGTTGTCGGAGAAAGCCGTGCTGGCAGCTTTCTTGATGATCTGGCTTCGTGACTGTATAGTCCCTGGGGGTTCAGGGACTATTGAGAGGATGAGCCGGAGCATAATACTTCCGGCTGTGAAGCTGGCGTTCGGATACCGTCTTGCCTTGCTTCCCGCGATGGTCTGCGCCACTGAACGGGGTCTACGGGACTTTGTTAGAAATGCGGTGACTCATGACGGCAGGGCCAACTTTGCCCGGACCGAACTTTCGTATCATTTTTTGATGGGGTGGCTGCTACTGCACTGTCCTACCCTGATGAACGCTGGGCCGGCGGCGGACTCTTTGGCGGGAGACGCCTTCGCAGATTCCGTGCCGCGGATTGGTCTGTCACTGTTGTACCCGCTTGTAGAAGGGCTTTAAACTTCTTGCAGAACTACGAGTTCTTCAGGGTATCTCCTCCGTCCGGCAGCGGTAGTGCAGGTGATACCTTAGTGGATGAGGGAGTTCATGCCACTAGCTTGACTGCTGGGGCGTTTTACTGGCTTCAGTCTGTTAGACCGTTGCATCTGGTGCTCAGGAACATGAACTATGTCTATCTGGAGCCATACATGCCGAGTCGTTTCGTGCGGCAGTTTGGCTACAGCCAGCTCCTTTTGGGAAATGCTAGTCCGCACTTGGAGTCAATAGGTAGCTTAATTGACGGGGCGCGTGCCTGGATATATTACAATGCCGGATGCACGGGGGCAATCTTCACTTTGCCCTCGGATAAGCCTGTGACCCACCTGTGCTATGCTGCCGCCAAGTTTTATGTTCAGATCAATACTTTTCATCTCCGGTATGATCGTGAACAGAGCTTGATATTGGGGACTCGGTTTGGCCCTTCTTCTGCGAAACGTGCCCAAAAGGCGCCGAAGGGCCGTAAGAAGGAGAGCGCTGCTCCAGCCGTGAAGCCAGCCGCAGTACCACGGCCGAGGGCTACCCTTAGGGAGCCGGCAGTGCCTCCAAAGGAGAACACGAAAGATGAGTCTGCTCTTCTCAATCCTCCTCAGAAGAGGAAAGCTTCAACTGAATTGGCCCAGGAGCCAACTTTTAAGAGGAAGAAGAAGACTGTCGCCCTAAGGAGAGCCAAGGAAGTGGGTGCTGGCTCACCTCCCTTAAGAAGGTCTTCCCGGCAAACTGGAAGAAGTGGAACGGCGTCGCGGGCAGTTACTGTTCGGGATGTAGATCCCTTTCTAGACTCCATAGCCGTTCTGGTCAAGCCTTTAGAAGCTTTTTCACCCTTGCGTTTGTCCTTTGCACAGGACCCTGGAGTTGCAGCTGAGGCAGGTGCCTCCTCGTCTGAGGAAGTGGACGTGACAACAATGTCCCCTGCTCGTCCTCAACCGATGGATGAGGGCGGGTCTTCTTCAGCTGTAAGGCTTGAGCGACGGGATGATCAGGGCGAAGGCCCAGACCATGACGACAATCAAAAGATCAGTCCCTCCTATGATATTTCTTTGGGGGATATGTCTACGATAGCAGCTATGATGAAGGACTTGGATGAAAATCAAGTCCAATCGGCTCATCCTCCCGTGGGTACGTTATCTTTGCGCCTCTCTTCGGATGAGATTTTTCGACTTCGATTTTGTGTGCTCCTCATGAGGCTGACTGCCATTGTATATTCCCTTGTAGACAAGGAGAATGCACCACTCATAGAGATAGCCCAAAACATTGGGGGAGAAACAGAGGTTGTCCCCGGCTCCTCTAAATTTGCTGGTGCGGAGGGAGCTGTTAGTGAGTCGGTATCGGCTGCAGAAGGAGAGGTTGAACAGCCTACTGAGGGGGCAGTTGCTGAATCTGCTCCCGGTCCAGTTGGGGCCGTGGAAGATACCCGGCCAGATGCTGCTCGAGGCCTTGATATTGTTCTTCTTGAACAGCCTGGGCCTGCTCTCGGTTTCCATGAAGCCAAGACCGATGACTTAGCCCAGGCTGGCGCTGAGCATGCCGAAGGTACGAAATTACAACTCTTTCGTACTCTCCTTTTTTGGTTACTGATGCATATATTGTTTTCTTGCCAGGTTCGGCTTCTTGTCAGGCATCTCTTCATGGAGCGGAAGGACCTCATCAAGCATCCTCCCCGACGACCTCCACTGAAAACGACGAGATGGCCCAGGAAGTCGTCAAAGCTTTCTATTCTGTCCTGAAAGTATAGCTTCCTGGAGTCATGAATCGGAACGCCGCCTTTGGCCCTGTGAAGGCTGTTGCTGAATGCCAAGTGGTGGCCCTTGAGAGCATCACCGGCTATGAAGAGCGGGCTAACGCTCTCAGGGGGGTTCTGAATGATCTGGAGGGTCAGGTGGCCTGATTCTGGGATGCCAAACAACGGAGCCCGACGTCGCTGTTCCGTGCAGAAGACGAGGCTTTGGTCGCGGCCCTCGCGGAGGAGGATGCTACTTTCCAAGCAAGGAAGGATGCCCTCGCTCAGGAGATCAGTGAATTGGCTGATCAGTATGGGCAGTTCAACGCTGCGAGTGAGGCACGTGCTGCTTCGAAGAATAAGCTGGCTGCACAGATTACTGAGAAATATAATCACATTGCGCAGATCCAAAGTGAGATTGCTCAACTGGAGGCCAGTTTGAGGATAGCGACGTCTGAACATGAGGACTATTTGGCTCAGGCTACCATGACCGCCATAACTTCCGACCACTTAAAAGAACAGCCGGTGAAGTTGGAGGGAGAGCACATGAATCTAATCCCCTTCCAGGATGCAGCTGCTCGTCAAGAGGAGGCGTGCCGCCGTGCTACCACGAAGTCCGAAACCGAAATTGCGGCTCTAAGGGATTATATCAATCGATTGTGTATCCCTTAGATTTTTGTTTGTAACCGTTTCTTTTCTTTTTTAGCCGTCAAGATTCTTGTATCTTTTTCTCCGTCTTCTGATAGACGTTTTAATAAAGAATCTTTTGGCTTTCAAAATTCATGAATGAAGTTTTGTGAAATATCAGAACTAGAGGTATTGTAGACGTAGTAAGGATATTTCTGGTGGGTATTCTGCTGGAGAATTTGATGTGGACCTATTATCCGTTTTATATTCAGGGTTCTTGAATATAGATAATAAGTGGAAAGAAGCTGCTAATAGAGGTAATATGAACGTAATAGCAGAGGATGTTCTATATCTGACCAGAGGTAATATGGACGTGGAAGGATATATAACATTAGGTAGGAGTGGATAATTCAGAGGTAATATGAACGTGATTATCCTTGTTGAATGCTTTGCTCAGAGGTTATATGGACGTAGCAAAACGCTTCTTAATCATCCCACTGGGGAAATAATTATCGGAAAACAATTCAGAGGTAATAGGAACGTGACTTGTTTTCGTCAAACCGAGTTTGGGCAGAGTCAAAAACGGAAATGATTCCACTGGAGAAATATTTTTAGAGGACCTATTATCCATGGCGTATTCAAGACTCTTGAAATACGGATAATAGTTAGATGATTTTTCGAATCACATAAACATTGCACTGTACATTTACATGACTGAAAATATGTGAACACTGTTTACAAAAGGTTACACATAATATTTCTTCAGGAACTTGCCGTTGATAGGTATCATGAGCAAGTCACCATCAGGCTTGGTTAGTCGATACGCACCGTTAGAGTATACTGATTCTATAACGAAAGGACCTTCCCATTTAGGCTGGAATTTTTCTTTTGTTTTGTGCGTCATGACCATTGGTCTTCTCACTGCTAAGACTAGATCACCAACTTGGAAGATTCTTTCCTTCACCTTTTTATTGAAGGCTCTGGAAAGGCGTGCTTGGTATAGCTCAATGCGCTGCTGAGCTAACAAGCGTTTTTCGTCTAGCGCTTTGAGCTCCTGTAGTCGCATACGGTAGCTTTCTTCGGCAGTCAACTCACTGGCTAAGGCTACTCGAAGAGAAGGAATCTGAATTTCTAGGGGAAGAACTGCTTCGCTCCCATAAAACGGAGAGAATGGCGTACTGCCTGTTGGAGTCTGGACCGTTGTACGATAGGCCCAGAGACATTCGCCGAGCTTCTCATTCCAATCGTGCTTGTTTGAAGACACAAACTTCTTGAGAAGTTTAATGATAGTTTTATTGAAGACTTCTGCTAACCCATTAGCTGCTGGATTGTAGGCAGTAGAGGCTACATTCTGGATTCGATTCTTATCGCAGAACCGATAAAATGCTTGGCTCGCGAATTGTGGACCATTATCATGGATGATCCTGCGAGGTAGGCCGAAGCGATAGATAACGTAATGTTTGATAAAACTGATCACGTTCGGCGTCTTCACTTTGGTGAGCGGTATAGCTTCTGCCCATTTGGAGAAGTAATCGGTTATAGCTAGGATGAACCGATGTCCTCTGGAAGATGGCGGGCTAATTGGGCCTATGACGTCCATACCCCAGGCTTCAAAAGGCCAAGATGCTGCCGTCGGGTGTAGAAACTCCGAAGGTTGATGAATGAAGTTGGCGTGGAACTGACAAGTCCTATACTTTTTTGCATATTCAACAGTATCTGCTATCATCGTGGGCCAATAATAACCCATTCGTCTGAGGCGATCTTGTAATTTGGGGCCTGGTTGATGTGCACCACAAACTCCGTCGTAAGCCTCCCGGAGTGCATGTTTGGCTTTTGTGTCTGATAAACATCATAACAGTAGCCCGTCGTAAGAGCGTCGGTACAACATTTTGGTAGCTGTATCATAGTAAAATCTGAGGGATCGCCTTTGGACAGATACTGCTTCTTTTGGGTCCTCAGGGAGGATTCCATAGACAGCGTATTCTATGAAAGAAAATCTCCAGTCTTTAACGTCGACGTTTGTTTCCGTTGTGTAACTGTGATGAACATGCAAGGCGTCTTTCACACAGAATAGTTCTCGACCAGACACTGTGATCGACTGCTGAGTATTGGTAGGAACAGTCAGGGAAGCAGCAAGACCGGCTAAAGCATATGCTTCTATATTCTGTTGTCGAGACACGTGCTCGATGAAGAATCCAGCAAAAGTAGAAGCCAATTCGATTGTCGCTATGTGATATGGGATGAGATCTTCGTGACGAACTTCATAATCCCCTCGGACCAGACTAATTGTTAGCTTAGAATCGTCGTAAGCTTCTAGATAGTCAACTCCCAGTTGTTTTGCCAGTTGAAGGCCGATCAATAGGGCATTATATTCGGCCACGTTGTTGGTGCAGGGTTCCACGGGAGAATATGCACGATGTATAACCAGATGGTCGGGTGACACAAGCACGATGCCTACTCCGGCCATGATATTTTCGTTAGGTCATGTTCTTGATGCACCATCAAAGAACATTCACCAAATGGGGATCTCCTCAGTTGCAGTGTTAGACTCCACTACTTCATCGGGATTTCATCGTAGAGTTTGGAAGATTCTGGCACTGGATGAGCTACTAGGAAATCAGCTAACGCTTGGCCTTTTACTGCCTTCTGAGGAACGAACATCATATCGTATGGAGTCAACAGCATTGCCCATGTAGCTAAACGGGAATTAAGAGAACCCTATTTAGTCACGAGTATTCTGAGAGGATTGACTTTAGATATGATGTGGATCGTCTGTCCAGACACATAGTGGCGTGTCTTCTGGATAGCAAATACCAGTGCAAGACATTCCTTTTCCACAGGTGTGTATCTGTGCTCGGCACCCACCATCGTGCGGCTGAGGTAGTAGATTGCCTGTTCATGGCCGCCTTCATTCTTCTAAGCTAATAGGGCCCCAAGGGAATGGTCTATAGCGCGGACATATAGTAAGAAGAGCTTCCCCATTATTGGAGCCACCAATACTGGAGGGCTTGTGAGATATTTCTTGATGTCGTCAAATGCGCGTTGACATTGTTCAATCCAGACGAAAGATACGCCTTTCTTCATGAGCTGAGTAAACGGTTGACACCTTCCAGAAAGGTTCGAAATGAATCGTCTGATGTAAGCTAGCCTTCCTGGAAGTCCGCGTAGCTCTTTGAGATTTGTTGGGGGATGCATATCGAGGATAGCTTTCACTTTCTCCGGGTCAAGATGTATACCCTTTGAAGTGATAACGAAACCAAGGAACTTGTCGCTGGAGACTCCCAGAAAAGATTTGGTTGGATTCATCTTGAGTTGGTGTGCACGCATTAGTTCGAACATCGTTCTCAAGTCTTGGAGGTGGTTGCCCTTGAGATGACTTTTAACTGCGATATCGTCTACTTAGCATTCCACTGTTTTGCGCAAATGATCGCGAAAAATTGTGTTCATAGCTCGCTGGTGTGTTGCCCCTGCATTTTTCAATCCGAAGGGCATCACCGTATAGCAGTATACCCCCAACGGTGTTTGAAAAGATGTGTGCTTCTCATCGTCGGGGAACATCTTGATCTGGTTGTAGCCTGAGAACCTATCCATGAAGAACATCCGCTCGAAGTCGCAAGTATTGTCGATCATTACGTCGGTGATCGGTAGAGGGAACTCATCTTTCGGGCATGCAGAGTTCAAATCACGGTAATCGATACAGACTCGAACTTTACCGTTCTTTTTCATGACTGGAACAATGTTAGCGACCCAGTCAGGGTGTTGTTCTTCGCGAATGAATCCACTTGCAATAAGCTTCTTGACTTCACTCTCGACGGTCTCCATGATATCTGGTCGGAATCGTCGTTGCTGCTGCTTTACTGGTTTAGCTTTAGGCGAAATATTTAGGCGGTGCATAGCGACTTTAGGGTCCAAGCCTGGCTTGTCTTCATAGCTCCATGCAAAGACGTCAATGTATTATCTTACAAGCTGTATAAGAGATTGTCGTTCATCGCCAGACAAACTTTTGCTGATGAAGATTGGTTTAAGAGATGATTCATCTCCTAAATTGACTTGGACGACTTCGTCTTCAGTAGGTGGTTCACGTTGTTCGAAACGTAACTCCCACCTAGTATCCATCTTTTGATCCCATTGTTCAAGCTCGATCGATTGGACATCGTCTGCAATTTGGTCAACTGACACCATGTTGACGGACAAAGTTGCTTTGAACATGTCTTCAATGCTGGAGTCTGAATCCCAGAGGCAGGAATCAGAAGAATGAGAACAACGATCTGCTTCGACGTCTGATCTTTCAGGAGTTGTTGGAGGAGTGACATAACCCAACCCAACACCGTTTTGTTGATAATAGTTCTCGGATTTGTCGGGAGGAGCAAAGTGACGTATTGGCAACCGTTGTCCTTGACCGTAGTTTAGCCCCTGGTCGCTTTTTATATTATATCCTATGTTTTGGATGATATTTTTGGCCTGCCAACTATATCGGAAAAGTTGCATTTTTCCATAATCATAGTCAGCTTCAGTGTTGTGATTGGGAGAAGTAGAGTCCAAAACGAACTTTCTTTCACCAATTATTCGACCGAAGATGATTAGTTCTTCACCCTTCTTTCTAGCTGGGACGATGAAGTAGTTGATATCTTCTGGCCAGACTTTTTCTCGTAAATGAGGCGTCGTGACCGGCATGCAGAGGTGTGGTCCTATGTTGTACTCTAGAGCATATATCGTATCTACATACTGGTTTACGGATTGGTAGACATCGGAGTAATTCAAAGATAAACCTTTACTGAGAAAATACGCAAGTTCTTCTTCAGGGGTAACATCATCCACCGAAGGTACATTATTATGAGTATTGATATATTCATTGAGAGGATCATTGTCTGGAACCGGAGCCACAGACTTGGCCAAGTTCGCCACATAGGGTAACTCTTCAGGATTGGGAGGACGGACTTCAGCAGGTTTCACCCGACATGTTTTGCGGAGAGTGATGGTCAATGGTTTGACCTTATCAGGGTTCTTCTTTTTAACCCAGATTGTGAGAGGCTTTGGAGTACTTTTTGGAGTAGTACGTCATTTGACTCGGATAATCAGGGGACCATCACTGGAGGATGAATTCACTTCAGCTTCATCGTCAGCTTCGTTGCCGTCATCCTTGGAGGGCTGAGATTGGTAAAGTACCGAATCTCCATAGTAGGCTTCAATGCCCTTAAAAGGATCGACATCGGCAAAGTCCGTCTTCACGACGCCATCGCTATTGACGTACTTGAAGTACTGGTGTAGTGTGGAAGGAACGATCATGTTCTCGTGTATCCACGGACGTCCAACAAGACGTTGTAGGATACATTGGCGTCGATTGCATAGCAAGAAACCTCCGTTCGGAGATCACCAATCTGGCACTTGAGACGGATCTTGTCCAGCGGGTGGCTTCTCCCAGCATTGAAAGCCATGATAGTTGTATTGGTTGCAGATAGCTTGTGCAGAGGGATTCCTAGAATTTGGAGTAAACTTCTAGGAATGATGCTGAGGGAGGAATTTGGATCAATGTGCATCCGATCCACCTTAATCGCCCCGATATACCCTGTATAGTACAGAGGTCTATCATGACGATTATTTTTTAGTAGCATGTCCTCCTGTGAAAAGGTGATGTTGGGCACCACTTCCATAGTACTATGGCAGTGGGGACAGGAGACAGGATCTTCAGCGGGGGCTTTGACTTCAGCGAGATAAGAGTCGGCATGTAGTAATGCCTCACTTAAGGCCTTCCGCGTTTCTTTGGAGAGCCGCAATAGATCGAACAGAGACAACCTGGCAGGTGTATTGGCCAGCTGTGCCAGTATGTCAAAGTTGTAAGGTCGATCCATGACTTCGGGAGTTGGCGCCTTCAGAGACTTGTCAAATCGCGTCTCCTTCTGCTTGGCTTTGTCGGTTGGTGAAGGCTTAGACGGACCGGCTTCTGAACTTGTGGGGGCAGCAGGAGCTTGAGAATGTACTGCTTCTTCTTGTGCAGGGTCATAAGTCCGTAGGTAAGCCTTTCCAGATCGTGTCTCGCCAGATAGAACTTCGTAAATGGAAGAAGACACCATATGACATGATTTGTATTTCTTGTCCCTCTTTACTTTGGGAGATACCACCCCTCGTGTCATTTCATGCACAAGGTCCGGATGGACCCACATGATCTCACCACGTTCAGTCGTGAATGGCACCAAGGTTGAGTTGCGAGCTGGCGGCAGGTTGACGACTTCCATTATTGCCTTGTGGATTGGGACTACGCCGTCTGAGACTTCTGTGGGAGGAAAGTCACCAAATTGAAGAGAGATCATGTTAGAAGATACCAAGGTTCAAAGTATCGGTATCGGTATTGGTATCGGACATTTTGTACAAGTATCGGTATCGGCAGTATCGGATCGGAGTATCGGATTTTTTGGTATCGGCACTATTAAATAATTATTAATAAATTAGTAAATATTTAGGTATAATAATATTGTACTTAAACTTCACAAACAATAATAAAAAATATTACATACAATAATATTGTATTTTTAAAAATAATAAATTTACACTGTTAGTTAGATACATATATAAAAATATATACAATAAATTAGATACACTCTTAGTTAGATAAAATAATAAAAGAAATATATATACCATAATAATAAATATAGTCGGCCCAATTTTTAGTTAAATAAAATATAAAATATAAAATGGATGGTCTACAAAAAAATGTTTTCAGTTCAGTACAATAATAAATAGTATTGTATCACCTTGCAGTTGTGGTTCATGTATTGTACCATAATAAATAGTGATGTACCAGCTTGCTTGTCAAGAGAGAATGATGACCGACTTGTGCTTTACCAGGCACAGCTGGCTCACACCAAACCCAACCACGTACCCCTCATCCATTTTGGAAATGGCTTAAGCCCCCTTCCTCTAGTCTAGCCCCACTTGCTACGGGTGAGCATTATTCGGTTTTGAACCGAAAACCGAACCGAATCGAACCGAATAAGAGATTCGGTTCGGTTTTAAAAAAAATCGGTTCGGTTTCGGTTTTGAAAATACTAAATTCTTATTCGGTTTCGGTTTTGGGTTTGGGTTTCGGTCCAAAACCGAATAAGAAAATTTAGTTTATATATATATATATATATATATATATATATATATATATATATAAATATATTTAGGTATATTTAGTTATTATATATATATTAACAAAAAAAAACAAAAAAAAAACCCAAAAACCGAATAAACCGAACCGATTTAATTCGGTTCGGTTATTGACCAATTCGGTTCGGTTTTGCTTATTCGGTTTCGTTCCAATTCGATTTTCGATTATTCGGTTCGGTTGGAGTGGTGCACGTACTGATGATAAAAACAGTACTTGGGATCGTTGAGTTGGTTCGCCTCCGCAGGACGTCATGGTGGAGGCAATGTCAGTTTATTATCTTTCGTCAATGTGTGAAAAATGGTAATAACATCGTCCTCGTCAAAGGAGAAAGTCTCCTTAGGTTTGTCAGGAGCGCCCTGAGAATTGGAAACTCTCTTGGAAGTGTCGACCTTCAAGACTTCTTTTCCTTTACCCCCACGGACAGGGATAGTTTGAGGGTGCTTGCCTTTGTCTTCAGATTTGGGTGTTCTCAACCCCAGTAATTCCAGATTAGGGACGTCGTTTTCAGCAGCATCAACGGCCCCAATGAAATCGGGCCATTTATCATACTTATGTATACCCAGACAAAACTTCACTGTAGGAAGGAAGTTATGTCGACAAGTATCCATAAGTTCTGAGTCTGGTATACAGAAGGGCATCTTCAATGCTAGTCGCCTGAAGCGTTCGATGAAAGCAATGACAGACTCAGTCCTCCTTTGCTTGGTCTCGATGAGGGTGGACATACTAACATGCATGCCACTCTCGTAAAACCTGTTGAGGAATAATCTCTCCAAGTCTTTAAAAGAATTGATACAACCGTCAGGCAGGCTGCAGAACCATTCAAAAGCTACCCCCTGCAAGGTGCTAATAAACAGCTTTAACAAGAACGGATCGTCCCTGGGTAAGTGTAGAGTCTGCGTGTTGAAGTATGTCATGTGTTGACGAGGAGAAGTCATCCCGTCAAATAAATTTAGCGTCAGTGGCTTGTAGTTAGGAGGGCAAGTAGCGTTCTCCCATTCAGGAGGATAGGGCTGAGATATCCCCATCTTCTGAAGTTCGTCTTTGTGTGAGATGGTATCGAGACGGGCAACAAGAGAATCAATTGCATCTGGTTGATTGAGCAGGTGTTGAGAAACGGCTGCTGTACGGTTGTCAGACGTCGTTGGTGAAGGACCACCCCCAGCATTTGTAAGATTTGGAGGAGGCACAACATAATGATACTCCTTCTGCAGTGAAGGAGGGTTGTTGCTATGAGCCGGACTAACGTGTGCTGAGACGTTTTGTTGAGGTGGAGGAACAGCCCAGTAGGTTGGACCGCCATGATACTGGTAAGCATATTAGTGATATTGGCAAATGCTGTTTCAAGACCCTCTAGCCGTTTGTTGGTTTGATCACTGGCTTCTTCAGGTCTCTCTTCATCCGCCATGTATGTAGATAACATGCGAGGACAAACAAAGGAGACAGTAAAACTGGTGCTGATACTGTCTGTCTCTGAGTTGAAAAGTCTCTCGTCTTCAGGTAGGAGAGGTAGATAGTCACCGTCAGACTCGGAGAGATCTTCGTCATCTGGAAGGCTACCCCCGGTGTGAAGGTCATCTGCTTCAGACTCTTGAGGGAATACTACCCCCAGCTGAAGGATCATCACCTCCAGCTTGGGAGTCCTCGTCATCTATACGGAATCTCGTCCTCGACCGAGTACCCATATAGACCCCTTCAGATGTGACAGCCTGCTGGCTATCTGTTGGCAGACTTCTTTTTCTTCTGTTTGCGGAACTGAGAGAGAAAGTTGGGTTCGTGGTCCACCTTCTTTGGTTGGGGCTCCCGTAAGGGGGACCCCATGAAGCCATGTTGGATGAAACACACAGTGGCTTTTCATCGTCAGAGCGATGCAGTCGTCGAAATACGGACTGCCTCTGAAGCACTCTCGTTGCTTTGGAGCAGCAACAGTTGATGACAATACTGGTGCACGGATGTACGCCATGAATTGCTGTATCCTCCCTCGCTTTACGCTTATGATTTATCATGTCGCGTAAGTCAGCGGAAGGGAGTTTTGCCTTAAAATCCATGTCACATACATCGCCGAGCTTTGCATATGGGTTTGTAAGGAGAGTTGGTGCATCCGGACTTATTTCACGTGCAGGGGCAACCCCCACACCTAAGTTCTGTGATGACCTTGAAGACAGCCCCGTGCTATACGCATTGGGGCCTGTCTTTTTGCTGTGGGCGCAGACCCTGGAGTCTGCCTTTGGGCGCATGCTTCCCAGAAGTCTTGGTAGCATGCCTAAGCTTCCTCGATGTGGACGCATAGTATGGGTCAGTAGAGCTTGGGCGCATGACCCTGGATGCATAATCTGTCGAAGACAGAAGTCTTCTGGCCAGAGTTATGCGCCCACACACCCTCTTGGGCGCATAGCTTTAGGCACATGCTTGGTGAAGCGACACTGTTTTCTCCCAGCTTCGCCTCCTTCGTTTGTGAGCCTCGCTGAGATTGCCCAGAGTGTCGAACACTTCGATTCTTGGCATCGTAGTGTTTTCCTTTGCCCAATCTCGAACGTTGAACACTCTGTTGTTGGTTGCACAAGAGAGAAGTCGCTGGGCTAGTAGAGCCCGGAACGGTATGAGCTTTCTTCATTTGTGGAGCTTCTGTAGCAGAGCCATGCGCCCACAGAGGAGCTCTGTGCGCCCACGGGGCAGAGTCCTTCGGTTGCATGTCTTCTATGACACTGGCAGGATATGCACCACGAGCCTTCGGAAGCCAAGTCTTGTGAGACTTGTTTGGCTTCACTGATTTTGAGGGGGTAGAGCCGTCCCTCGAGAGCATCTCTTCGAACGCATGCTGATCGAACTTCACGATCAACATCTTCTGAGTGCTCCCCACTTTGTCGGTATCGGATTGCGTTACCACCTTCTCGTCAGAGGAAAAAGGTAGTCCCCAGCATAGTCGCCATTTTTGTGGACACACAAAAAAGAAGAAGAAACGCTGTCTTTTCTTATTGGCGCAAGGCACCACAAATCGAGTACGCTTGAGATATCCTGCGCTGAGGATCCCCGAGTACAAAAAGAATTCTAGGGAATGGGACGATGGAGATCGAGCGGCAGTTGCTCTTTACTCCGTTGACACTCCGATTACAAAAGTGAGAGAAAACCTAAAAAAATTGCTAATTGTCGGCTCACTGGCAAGAAGTGCAGCAATTTGGCTTTTGAAAATGCTCTCCGTTCTGTGCTTTGAAGAGGTACGAGACCCCTTTTTATAGTCGTTTCTGTGCTGGAATGATGTTATGCGCCCACATGAGAAAACACACTGATTTTCATGTGGGCGCATAGTCCTGCTTTGGGCGCATAGAGTGTAGGCGCATGCAGACTGCGTGATCGTGGGTTGACGTGGCCACATGCTTCGGTGCACGACTGCTCGTGGAGACTGACGTGGCCGTATGCTTCGGTGCACGATTGATTGTGGGTTTGACCGAATCGGGGGCTGTTCTGACTTGGGCGCATAGCCTGAAACAGGGCTATGCGCCCCCTTCTGGAGGAGCCTAGAGTGGGCGCATGGGCGCATAGTTTGCTCTGGTGACTTGGGCGCATAGCATGCTCTGGAAACTTGGGCGCATAGCATGCTCTGGTGACTTGGGCACATAGCATGTTAAGACTGCTAAAATTTTCATGCTTCTACAAGGTGAAATAGGAAGACTTACCGACTTACTAGCTGAGGTTAGAAGTAATATAAACCCTAGTGAGAATGATGAGCTTTCTTCTGTCAAGTTGCAACTACACGAGACTACACGTTTATCCGAAGAAAAAACAAGACCATTGTTTAACTTGAGGAAGATTTACTTAAAGAGAAGAAGAGCCATCAATGTGCACTAGTCAGAAATGATGCACTCACAGCTGACTACAACACACTTTATGACACCTCCAAAAAGTTGAAAATTAGGTTAGAAAAATAGCTTGAAACTACTGCTTCCTACCCTAACACCTGTCAATTACCGAAACATCGGAACACAGTCAAACCCATTACTGTCAGACCAAACACAGCCAAACCTTTGTCCAAGAAGACTAACCGATATGCATTATATTACAAGTATCCAACTAGAACACCAAGACCTACCAATCATATACAACACACTGCACCTAATACTCATCATGCTAGATGTAACTATTATGGCACCATTAGTCATCTCTCCGGCATGTAGAGTAAGAAAGTTAGTTGATTTGAATATATGTGCATGGATACCAAAGACTAACATATTCGGACCCTACAAGAAATGGGTACCAAAAGTTTCATCTGCAAACTTTTTTGTAGGTGGAACACTCTACTCATGCTAGAAGCAAGTGGATCCTCGACAACGGTTGCTCACGACACATGATCGGAGATGCTTCTCTATTCGCAATATTGTCGAAAAAGAAAGAAGGATACGTCTCCTTCGGTAATAATTTTGAAAGGTATATAGTAGGTATCAGCAACACTGGTAATGCTCCTTACCCTGTGATTAAAAATGTCTGTCTAGTAACTGAGTTAAAACATAACCTACTCAGCATAAGCCATTTAGCTTACCATGGTTATGGTATTATCTTTGTCAAAGACAAATGCACTATAGTTGATAGCTCAACTGGTAGTAGTACTATCTTTGAAGGTATTAAGAAGACAATATATATGTTTTCTACTTGTTGGAAGACGCTAACAAAGCAGGTAGATGCTTACTAGCCAAGGACAATGAGAGTCAACTATGACACATGAAACTCGGTCATGCAAACATGGACACAATTTCAAGATTATCTACGAAGAAACTGGTACGAGGCTTATCGGACATTGTTTTCAAGAAGGATACGGTATGTAGCGAATGTGAAAAGAACAAAGCTACCCAATCTACCACTAGACCTCTACAATTACTGCATATGGATTTATTTGGGCCTAGTAGAATTGCTAGTCTAGGTGGTAAGTTATATGCCTTTGTAATAGTAGATGACTTCTCTAGATACACATGGGTATACTTTCTTGCACGCAAGAATGATGCATTATCTGAATTCATCACATTTTGCAAGAAAGTCCAAAATGAGAAAGGATTCATGATCACTCGTATTCGAAGTGATCATGGCGGCGAATTCGAGAATGCAGAATTTGAGCAATTTTGTGACACGGATTTTTGTATGAGTTCTTCTGTCCTAGGACTCCACAACAAAACGGAGTTGTGGAACGTAAGAACAGAACTCTATCTGAAATGGCTAGAGTAATATTAAATCAGTTTAGTCTACCCAAATTTTTTTGGGCAGAAGCTGTCAATACAACTTGTTATGTTCTCAATAGGGTTCTAATTCGACCTAGATCGAAGAAGATTCCCTATGAGTTATGGTTTGATAGAACACCCACAGTTTCTTATTTCAAAATCTTTGGTTGTAAATCTTTGGTGGTAAGTTATATGCATTTGTAATAGTAGATGACTTCTCTAGATACACATGGGTATACTTTCTTGCATGCAAGAATGATGCATTATCTGAATTCATCACATTTTGCAAGAAAGTCCAAAATGAGAAATGATTCATGATCACTCGTATTCGAAGTGATCGTGGCGGCGAATTCGGGGCAGAAGCTGTCAATACAACTTGTTATGTTCTCAATAGGGTTCTAATTCGACATAAATCGAAGAAGATTCTCTATGAGTTATGGTTTGATAGAACACCCACAGTTTCTTATTTCAAAATCTTTGGTTGTAAATGTTTTATTCTTAATACTAAAGATAATCGGGGTAAATTTGACGAAAAGGCCGATGAAGGTATCTTTTTATATTATGCAGCCAAAAGCAAAGGATATCGAGTCTTCAACAAAAAGACAATGATATTTAAAGAATCAATAAATGTCACCTTCGACGAACTAAATCAACAGACGATCGATGATGATGGTGAAGACATCAGTACACCAAGCAAGACACCTACAGAACCAGAAACCGGAATCATCTACCTTGATATTCTGCCAAAAAGGATGAAGTTTATGGCTGACCACCCCAAGGACTTGGTAATAGGTAAGATCACCCAGGGCGTATGTACTCGTTCCTCTACCAGAGATATAGCTTCTTGTGTTGCATTTATTTCACAGCTAAAACCTAAGACTATTGAAGAAGCATGTAGTGATAACTATTGGTTAGATGCTATGCAAGAGGAATTAAACCAATTTGAACGGAATCAAGTTTGAGAACTTGTTCCCAAGTCCATTGATCGTCCGGTCATTGGCACTCGCTGGGTATTCCGAAATAAATTAAATGAGAATGGTTTAGTTACTCGTAACAAGGCTCGACTCGTAGCTTAAGTATACAACCAAGAGGAAGGTATCGACTATGACGAGACCTATGTCCCAGTTGCGAGATTAGAATCCATTCGCATGTTATGTGCATTTGCATGTTTTTATAATTTTAAACTTTTTCAAATGGATGTAAAGAGCGCATTTCTTAACGATTTTATAAAAGAAGTTTATATAGTTCAACCTCCAGATTTCACTGATTTCAAAAATCCTGATTATGTATTCGAGTTGAAGAAAGCCTTATACGATTTGAAACAAGTCCCTCGTGCTTGGTACGACCGTCTAAGCTCTTTTCTACTTGATAATGGTTTTTCAAAAGACAATGTTGACACTACACTTTTTATAAAGTCTTTTAATAAAAATCTACTTTTAATTCAAATTTATGGTGATGATATTATCTTTGGATCTACTGATAAATCTTTTTGTCAAAAATTCTCCAAGTGTATGCAGAATGAGTTTGAGATGAGCATGATGGGAGAACTCAAATTCTTCCTTGGACTACAAATCAAACAAACCAACAATGGGACGTTCATCAATCAAGCTAAGTACACAAAAGATTTGTTAAAGAACGATCTGGAATCCGTCAAACCTCTTGGCACTCCAAAGTCCAATGGCAACTTCAACCAAGCTCAATATAGATGAACAAGACAAACCTGTCGACACAAATATCGAGGTATGATTGGTAGTTTATTTTATTTAACTGCTAGTCGTCATGATATAATGTTTAGTATTTGCATGTGTGCAAGATTTCAAGCTAGCCCTAAGGAATCACACATGTGCGCAGTTAAGCGTATCTTCCGATACCTTAAAGGCACTTCTTCTGTCGGTTTATGGTATCCCAAAACCACGTCCTTTGACCTAACCGGTTACTCGGATGCTGATTTTACTGGATGCAAAGTGGATAGAAAAAGTCTAGCGGCACGTGTTATTTCCTAGGTAAGGCTCTAGTCTCTTGGTTTAGCAAAAAGCAAAATTCTGTCGCATTATCGACTACTGAGATTGAGTATATCGCTGCTGGACGTTGTTGTACACAAATTTTGTGGATGAAACAAACCTTAGAAGACTTTGGTTTACACTAAACACAAATACCTATTTTTTATGACAACACTAGCACTATCAACTTGACTAAGAATCATGTATGTCACTCTCGCACTAAGTATATTGAGTTTCGACATCATTTTCTTAGAGACCATCAAGCAAATGGAGACATAAATCTAGAATACATAGACACAAAGAAACAATTGGCTGACATCTTTACAAAACCTTTAGCGGAAGATTGATTCAATTATTTACGTTGAGAATTAGGAATTTTAGATGTCAATAATATTAATTAATTTTATCTTATTAATTATTTTTTAATATAAAAAAAAACTGTTTTCGAGACAAGCCTACAAAGGGTCTGTCTGTCACCACGGCTATGGCTAAAGCGAAACGGTATTTCAGCGTTCTCCTGTGAACCTCCGTTAGCTGGGACAGTACCCCTATAGCTAATCTGAGATAGTCGCTGCGTAATGAAATTTAATTTGTAAAATAATTTTAATTATATTAATTAAAATTTAAAATTACCAAAATTGGAATTAAATAATTGAAAAGGAATGATGAATATAAAAGTGACATTTTTTCCTGTACAAAATACCTCATCAAAGTTTCAGACGAACTCGGCCCGAGTTCGGCTCGAATTCGGCTGGCGTCGGGTACTTTAAAACAGAAACTGAGTGGCCAACTTTTCTTTTCATCTTCCTCCTCCAAACAGAACCAGCAACCGCACGAAAAGCACCGAAATTCTAGTTTTTCCTTCTTTGATTTCTCTCTACTCTTGGAATTTTGCTTCCAAACTTTGGATTCGAGCGTGGAATCTCCTTCTCTTCCACATACTTGATTTTGAGAAGGTATACTATCTTCCATCTCTCCGTTTCTCAATTTCAAATTTTCATAGAAATTTCATATTTCCATTAGAAATCATGCCTAGAATCCATAATCCCTTTAAGAGAGAGAAGACGGTTAGTGAAGAAGCCTCATCTTCGGATCCTATCCAAGGACCTCTCTTTTCGTCCGTCCAAATGGACGATGGGGCATTCAATGAGTTTTTCTTCGAAACTCTTAAACAATCATTGTTATGGTATGCGGATTTTTCAATTCGTAACATTTGCCCCGGCTCACCGATAAAGTGGACGATTTTTCCGTCTCACAAACCCTACTTTGAAACTTTGGGATTGCACAACCTTGTTACATACTCATTTTCCATCGCCACAAATGCAATTCGGCTATTTTATTGCAATTTCACTTTAGCCGATAATGATTATCTTATTAAGAGCCGTCTCGCAGGCATAGATATTCAATTCAATGATAACGATTTAGCGAAGATCCTACAAGTTCCAAATGTAGGTGAGCTGCTTGTTGATATCACTGACTTTGAATTTCCATATGACACGACTTTGAACAATTTCAAGGCTCAACTTTGTGCCCCGGAACCCGTCCGTCCCGGCAAGTTCAAAGCCATACACTTGAACTTGTTCTTGTATGAGTTGCATCGTATTGTTTATTCCACTATACTACCAAGATCCACTTCAAAAGACGATGCAACTAGTCTTGAAATGTCTGCTCTCTATCACATTCGTCATGGGATTCCATTTTCTGTCCCTAAGACGATTATCTAGATGATGGCTAGGTGTCGCGAGATGAAGAGGAATCTCCTCTACGTGATGATCCTTCCTATCATTTTCTAGCACTTTGAGATTGACTTGTCCTCTTTTGCTTGTGACTCTGAGCCCAAGCATATTCAGCTCTCTCGTCGCAGTGCATTTGTCCCTCCTGCTCCTCCTACTGCACCATCTCCTCCACCTCAGACTTATCCTATGTCATTTGAGGGTCTTCATCAGCATTTGGATGATATGCGACGTGCTCAACTGGATGACAACAACTCATTGCGAGCATTTGTAACTGACACATTGAGGGAACGAGAGTTCCGCAATACCAGTCGGTTTCAGGCACTTGCAAACTCTTTTGCGGATCTGCGTTTTGTCCAGACTAGTCAGCATGCCAGTTCTCTTCCACGAGATCATAATGTTTCTGGCTACCGCTATGAGGATGAGATGTTTCATCATCTCTTCGAGCCCGGTAACACATGATTGGTACCGTGGTTCTAGTACTACTCCACACCCATCTCATGGAGTCGACACTTCTGGGGCTGGTCATTCTGGACATGGTGGTGCTGCTGATCGTACTGACGATGATGAGGACTTGATCTAGACATTACTGTACTTGTCTAGATGTTATCTTATTTAGACTCTGTCTATGACTGTATTCTTGGAAATGTTCCTACATTCCAAGATAGTATTAGTATTTCATTTATGCACTTCTATGTTTGAGATACTGAGTTGATGTTTTTCAAACTCTTATTATTTTTATGCATTTTCATTTCAGTGTCTGTCGTCTCTTTTTGGTATGCACTTATGCTAGCATTAATTTTTAGCTACTGCTTCATTTATAATCTGCCTGTAAAATTTATTTATTCTCTTTATATTATCTCTGCGTTTCTTCAACATTTGTTACTTATGCATGAATTGCGGGTGAGCTTCTCTCTTTGTAATTATTTTGCTAAGTGACAACGGGGGAGAAAAGAATCTAACATCTTTTTCAGGTTAAATTTTACCAAGAGGAAACAGTACCAACGAACAAAAATGTTTTGATATTTTTTGTCAAATCAAGATCAAGATGTTATATAGGTCAAGGTTTGTCAATTATCAAAATGGGGGAGATTGTTGGCCCATTGGTCATGGTCGAACCGGATTTTAATAATTGATTTAACCATGTCTCGATATAAGGGCTACTTGGACGAACTGCTAGAACTGCTACTACTGCCATTCAAGACTTGGAGTCGTGTTTGTCACTGCGTCTGTATTTTTTAATTATCAATTATCAATATATTTTTCACATTTTATTAAGTCTAGGAATACAATGTAAACTGAGTTGTACTGACAAATAGGCTACCCAAAACCGTTTTCAAAAATACTCATTTGTTTAGAAAACTAGCCCAAACTACTTCCTAACTGGTTGAACATTCTAAAGCCTAAAATCTGAGTTTCAAAACCCAAAATTCACCCATGCTGAACCAGAAAAACTTTGGACGAATTCCTCCCGAATTCAGTCCGAGTTCGGTTGGTGGAACGTTGTTTTTTAAACCCAGTCTTCCCGCAGTTACGGATGTAACGACTATATGCCGAGATCCTCTCGTAGAATTCTGTTCGAATTCTATTCGAATTCTGCCCGAATGCTCCCTTTGAAAATCCTATAAATAGAGAAGAATTTCTACCATTTCAACACACCAGTTCACTTTCTTATCTCTTTTCTTTAAGCTTACTACGTTCTTCCAAAGCCTTCTAAGCTTTCATTTTCAAATCCCAAGCCAGTTACAATTCTCTAGTCGATTTGCCAGTGTGGTACGGTCTAGAAGTTCAGAGTGATTGTAATCTAGAGACTTGACAAGAAGTAAGACACTTCACAATTGAAGTTGGTCAAGTGCTTCGGATCAAAGCTCGCGTCTGTAGAAGTTGCTAGAATTTCGTATGAAAACTTGCGATTTTTCATAGTGGATTTCAAACGGGGGCTAGAGTTATCTCGACTGGATTAGTCCTCACAAGAGAGAGACCAATATATATCGCCGTGTTTGCGTTTGCTTTTTGCACTTTACTTTTTCATTTTCATATCTGTGATCTCACTGCTAACATTTTTTTTAATAGTTAATATTCCGCTGCCTACTCTATTCAAACCCCCCTCCTCTAGAGTATATCACTTTACATTTCGATCCTACAGATAGTTGCAGAGCTGCGAATGTGGATCAGTTTTGGATTCGAGGAATTCAAGGAAAATGAGCAGCAACAAAAATAATAATTTTTTGACTTACGTAAGATGGGATGAGTCTAAGGTTTAAACTCGTTATGTTCGGCTCTAACCCGATAGCTGTCCATTTAGCCTTAAGTTTTGTATCTGGCGATATCACATATCAAGAGACGTATCAAGTGGTACACCTCGTGTATTGTTCAATTTTTTGTCCTTATGATACGGCCAACCAATACATATCGAAATGTTTTTGTATTGCGTCGTACGATACTAACAACATAGATGGGGATTGGAGAGGATAATCACCTAAAATGACAATATGAACATCAGATTAGCAACATTATGATCTGCACTTATGATGTGTGAATTGTAAGTAAAATAAATATCAATAATACATTCTGAATGCTAAAAACAAATATTATATATGTCTAATTTTCTTTTATTCTCATGTATCAATCTTTTATGATAGAAATAACTGCTTTGAAGATTCCTAGCCTCACATCATTGGTAGTTGGTAGCCGACAGCTTGCAACTCATTAGTGTTGTGGGATTTGACGAGTTAAAATTTGTGAATTATATAACTGAGGCACAATAACAATTGTAGATATGCTATGCAAGAACGAACTTGAATTTCTTTCGCTGAAAAAGTAATTTTGGACAATAAAAACTACATATCATAACAGATGAGATAGAAAAGAAGTCACTAATTTTTTATTGTAATAGTGTTGTAAATCTTTAATGAAGTTTAATGCACAAGTCCAGTTCTAGCATGTAAATCCACGTATAGCACCACTGTATATCTGTGGTCTCTGTCTCCCGATTCTGTAGTATTTGTAAGAAAAGTTTTCAAACTGCAAAATTCCTCTATTGCCATCTTCCAGAGTTTGTATCCTTCTCTAATCTCAAAGTTCTGTGAATTCCCTCTTGGCGTAAATACATACTTCCATGTCCAAGATCACGTACTGTTCACCATGTGATCTTAAAACACAGTCCAACAATAAACCAACACATGCATCAGACTCCTATATCAGTAAAAAAGATTACATCATCTCCCAATGGTAACCATTTGATACCCATCATGTATGAAAAAGTGGTTTTAATCTTTCATCGATTGTTTAAAGTTTAAAATACTAATATATATTAGCTAGTTTAAAACCATCTCCACCATTGAGTTGTTTGTCTCAGAAAGTTATCAAATTTAAGCTTTATCCTTAACACGGTTTAAAGTATAATATTTTGCTTTTGTATGTTTTCAAAGACACAGTTTTGATATTGGCCTTTTCTAGTTTTGCTCTTTTAGGCTGCTGCACTACTTGGCATCAGCAGAAATCCTTAGCCATGCACCTCTTATTGGCTAACCTTTCTGTTTATTTGTGCTAGTCTGCTAGATTTTTCTCTAGGTTGGAGGTATCTGATTCTGCACCTGTTCATGAAGGATTACCTGGCAATGTAGCAGCAGTAATACTTGTGGCTGCTCTTGGTTGGACATCATAACATGCATCTGCAACTTTTCTCGTTTATCTATGCTATCCTATTAAACCATGTTGTAAACCTCTTTGTGCTCAATCTAAACGCTCTTTCCATACGTTGATCTCCATTTCATGGAACAAGCACTGTCAATAACTGATCCAGTTGGACACATATGAGTCATGCATCCCTTTTCCTATTCCTGGGCCACATTGGTTATGTTACTTAAGTTTATGGCTCTGGTCTCTACATCCTTCTGAGTTCATCTTGTAATTATCGAGGCTTCGTTCTCACTACCGGTTTTCTAGGTAATCTGTATTTTCCTAGTGTTACTGCTTCCTGCTTTAATGATAAGGTTTCCAGCTTGAATAGTGATGACTGCTTATGGATTTTTTTACCGACCAATACTTGGAAAAAGGACCACTTCCTGCAGTGCTTAACCATCAATATTCAGAGGTATTATGGTTGAATGGGGTGCACAATCATTATCTAGATGCATTATTTTTGAAAAATATATTAATTAAGCCGATTAGTGCTTTAGGCATATGGTATTGACGAAGTGTGATTATTGGATTTATCTGGTCCATCTTATATACTGGAGAGATGAGATTGATGAGGGGTGATAATTTTATTTCTCTGGTCCATCATATTGTGACATGAGCCATGGTTCCCTAGATTGTTCGGGTGACTGTCATCACATTGAGGACATTAGGAAACACTGAACGCAATTGGCTACTGTGCTGTTGGGAAACATGAATAGATTAGGGAGATGGATGAGAGAATAAGAGGGTAGATTAGGAATATGAGCAGCTCGACTTGGTTCAGCTGTTTAGGAATATGATCTAGTTTTAAGTTTGAAAAAGCTCCTTTTCAAGGGAAATGGTGCAGGTTGGTAGTCATCTTTGATCCTCGCACCTTTTTGATTGGTCTCGAGAACTCAGTTCGTTTTAGCTACAAACAATAGCTTTGGTTAGGCTGAAATGGTCTTCTTCCTGTATGGATTAAAGAGGCCTGTATTAGTCAGTTGGTCTTAAGCTTCTGGTTTTAATCAACGTTTGCGGTATTGGAATCGGTATTGGACCTTTCCTATGAGTATTGATATTGGCACTATCATTAATTTCGGATCGGAGTGTCCGATTTATGGTATTGGAAAATAAATAATTATTAATAAATTATCAGAAGTTTTAAAAGAATATTTTATACATTTATACATAATTTTATGTATTTTCTATGTTGTTTCTTAGTAGTTAGTAGTTTTGAAATTGAATGAAATAATAGTCAACCTTGTTGATTGATTTACCTATGATAAATAAGTTTTTTTTTCTTTTCATTTACATGTTTTTACATCCTTACTGATTGGTCTTTTTCATTCAATTTTCTCTGCCGAATTGACTGAAAAAGTGATTTCAATGTCGGTATCGGTCAATATTGGTTGCATTTGGTATCGAATATGGATATGCCAAACCGTATTGGTATCGGCCGTATTGGAGCCGATAATGCAAACCATGGTTTTAATAGAATCATGATAAAGGAAGACCTGAAATTGCCTATTTTGTGCAAGTCTTTGGTAGAACTGGGCATTATTTTGAAGAGTTTAGAGTTTGATGTGATGATTAGTATCTTAAGAACTTGGTTTTAGATGTGTTTCTAAATCCAACGACCTGGCCGAGGATGCATTGTCATCTAGGCCTTATTGGAACCCAAGCATTCTCCTAGCAGAATTGGATAAAATATGAGCAGCAATTTTTAAAGATTTCTGGCCCAAAATAATTGAAGCCTTGATTGCCTGGGAGATTGGCATGTGTGGCTCCTTTTACCAGAAGCCAATATTATTTAATAGTCCTGTTAGATGAAAGTTATCGTCGCCAAATGTTTTAGAATTCAGTTTTGAACCCCCTCGCACACAAAAAACAGGACTACTTTTTTTGGCTATTTTTTCATAGGCATGTATGATGAAATACAATAAAAAGTGAACAAAATTTGGAGATGAGTAACTAGTGAAGTAACTTCACTTTTTTCTTATTATTCCTTGAGCTCTATGATTACATACTGAAACTTTTTTTTTTTACATGAATATTGCCATTCATAAGGTGTAAGGTGCAACAGTTGGACAGGGCAAGGAGTGTGGGTGGATTAGTATGGTATGTTAAATAGTGGTGGACATTGTAATGGTTGGTCTCCCTTTAGCCCTATTAAGGGATTCTTCATTTCTTTATACCTCTTGTCACCTTTCAATTGTGTGTGTTTGGGGGGGGGTTGGTGGTGGGGGGGGGGGGGGGGGGGGGGGGTTGGTTTGCTAGTTCTGTTGGGGGTATCTTCATTACAACACAGCATTGGTTGCTAGATCTATGGACAAAAAAGTTTAGGATTGTATAAGATCTAGTACATATGACTAGTGTTGGAAGACTTGACAAATCCTATGACATTCAGATGTTATAATTTTCTTTGGTAACTTACGAAATGGAGATATAAAAGAAACTTGGAAGCCAGTGGTTATTGTATCAATTGTAGCAGCCCTTTATTTTAAAATCATTGACAAGATTTGATACTTTTTGAAATCTATCTGATCATTGGTTGCCTATATTTCTCAATGAGTAATTCAATATCCAAACATTTTTAAAAATAATTTGGTTACTGCTTACTGTTCTCTACTTTGAATAGCAAACATTCAACATCTTGCGCAAATCATGAGAAGAAGTTTTACAAATTTCAAACTCTCTGTTCTTAGGCTGTGTTTGATTGAGCTTTTTTTTCCATGGAAAATATTTTTTATCACAAATTTTTCACCAATTGTATTGTTTGATAGCGTATATTTTTAATGGAATTATTTTCCAAAAATCTATCATTTTCATATTTTCCTCCAAAATGGTGGAAAATAAAACTGGCCCAGGCCATAGGAAAATATCAATTTCCATGGAAAATAACTCTTTTCCATGGAAAATAACGACAATCAAAAACCCAAATTAATTTCGTGAAATTTTTTCATGGTTTTTTTTCTTAGTAAAATAATTATGTGGAATTAATTTATTTTCCAATCTTGTAATCAAACGCACCCTTCGATGCCATCCAAGAGCATCCTTTATCATCTTTCACCAAATCTTTTCCCCTCTCTCTCTCCCCCCTCGTTCTTCATCTTTCCTGATCAATAGATGTCATCGGTATCAAGGGGGGGGGGGGGGGGGGGGGGTGGCGACAAACTTAGCTTCCTCTTTCCACTCCTCCCTGCCGCTTTCCCAACCATACGATATCGGATTCACCGTCGACGAAGAGCCCAACGACTTTTGCAACATCGATCCAACTTCGGTGGAGCATCCCCAAGAAGATTCGACTACCCCTAAGCCCTTGCCCGCTTATCCAACATACACTACTCTTGCACTCGGTTCTCACTCCATAATTACCTCATGCTATGAACCAGCATCATCAACGTCTTGTGTTAGGATCTGAAGTTGATAGTGCCCATACGTGAATCGTCTCTGGCGTGGTGCTTAGATGGCATGTTTCAGCACCGAAGTGACAACAATGTCTCGTTTCGATGCTATTGTAGTGTCAACATGTGTGATATGTTGATGGTGTGGGTCCTAACATCAGATTTTGCACAGCAGTTATGTGGATGCATGGATCTGGGTGGAGCGTGTTTTCTCCGTCGGATAGTAGGTGCTAGCATTACACTCTTCGATATTGGCATGAGCAATATACTTTTTGATGAGGACATCAGGTCACCGGTTACAAAGACCTACCAACATAGAAGACGTCGCAACGTGACTTCATTATGGGTTAGTATTTGAATTTCAATTCATATTTTTTTTACTGTTTTTTCTTTGTCAAAACGGAATTGTCCTAATCAATAGGGAGGGTATTTGTGCTTAGGAGTTTGTTAGTTTGTTATGTTAGTTTTGTTGTTTGTTTTGTGTGGTTCTATTTATATCTTTGTTTGTCAATGGATAGGGAGACATGCATAACTTAATATATGAAAAGATTTTTTTTTTATGAAATCCACTTTTTTAATGTGGCTGTGACAGCCAAGTCCATCTCTCTCTCCCCAAATCCTCTCTTATTCATGTCCTCTCATTCCTCTCTCTGAACACGACAACAACTCGTCTTCTTCTGACAGTAGCAGGCGGCAACAACAATAGATGACATCAACATGCGGTAGTAATAGAAGACGACATCAGCAGACAACAATAGGCGGTGATAGACGGCAGGCAGCGGCAACAGCCGCCCCTCTGAGTCCTTCCCTAGCACCAGTTGCAAGAACTGGTAATCATTCAACATTCAGATTCAAATCTCCTTCTATTTTGGGCCAAGCAAATGAGATAACTACATCTATATCTAATACAAGGTTGTAAAAATCGCTAGTCGGTTCGTGGTGACTAGGGATTAATCGGTTTGGGTTTGTTTATATATATATATATATATATATATATATAGGGAGCGGATCAGGAGCCCCGTCCGCGGAGCCCCGCCGAAGCCCCGTCCCCCCTTAGCCGTTGGATCGCGCGGGCGGGCGCGGGCCCCACGCGGGCCCCGCGCGATCCGATGGTGCAGGGGGGGCGGGGCTTCGGCGGGGCTCCGCGGGCGGGGCCTTTGATCCGCTCCCATATATATATATATATATATGTGCAATAAAAAAGTAATTACAAATTAGACTAGAAACTATAATTACTATATATATATGAAACTATTAAATAATTAATCAGTGTTTAATATTATGGACCTTATGAATTAAAAAAGACTAGATGCCCACGATCATCAAAAGGCCCATTATCATATAGCCCAACCCATCCAAACCCAGGCATATATACCCGCCACACTCCAAACCCTAACATCACTTCTCCGTCTACAATCTTCTCTCTGCCGCTACCATTACCAACTAGAGCAAATGGGTAATATCATCCGAGCCCGGAAAAACGAGCTTCCGTCATCGGAGAAGCGAGCTTCCAATGAGCTCCCAAGTAAGAACTGTCGAATCGAGGTTCTTATTGAGATTCGTTGACCTTCTAGGAGTTTTTGGCTTCTAAGGACACATATAGAGTATATTTTATGACCCATAGCGATAGACAATACCGACCCTCCTGATATGGCCTCTGAGCAAAGAATAAATATTACAAAATATCCTAAACCGCCTAATTAACATGGAAAAATATTTCAATGTGCTATGAACATCTAATGAGGAGATTAGGAAAAGAATTGAAAAACTCGAACGTGAACGATGTAGGACTCCTTTCATGTTGGATGAGGTGTTGGATGAGGGTTTCCATCATAGCGACTATCTGTAGATGGATAGAGACTGACATAGGGGTTTGGATCATCGTAGGAATGATCCAGTTGCGCATTAAGACTATTGACAACCCCAAGACAATTGCCTTGGGTCAGTTTCTGCATCAGGATTTAAGAGACGAGAGGATAATGAGAAGCGAAAAAATAGAAGCACATACTTTTGACAGTCAACTAGACCCAAAAGTTTTCATCAACTGGATGGCAGATATGAATCACTATTTTCGGTGGTATAATATGTCTGAGGCTAGAAAAATTCGTTTTGCCACAATGAAGCTTATTGGACAAACTAAGTTGCATTGACAGAGTCTTGAACGATTGTTGGTGCAAATGGGTCAACAACCCATTCTTATATGGAATGAGATGAAGGAGAAACTGAAAGAAAATTACTTGTCAACTTTCTTCCGACAAAGGCTTTTGGATCAATGACAGAAACTGACCCAAGACAATTTTTCTATCACAAAATGTCTCTCAAAATTTAACAAATATTTAATTCGACGTGAAGTGACAAAAGAGGTTGGGAAGACCCTTTCTAGGTTTAGGTCTGGACTTTGAGATGAGTTACAACACGATTTATTTCTGTGTAAGGTGATTGCATTAGAGCATGCTTATTAAATGGTTAAGGATATTGACCGATTTTAAAGATCCTCTTTCAATAGACAACATGATTCATGGACCACCCGTAACAAACCCAATGAGTGGAAGCCTAGGTTTAATCGGTTCCAATTCAAGTCAAAGCCTACTGTACCGTCGTTGTCTAGAAACCCCAACAAAATGGGTTTGCTTGGGCAGGCTCCCAAGGTCAATCCTCGTACTGAGTGTTATAGATATCATGGTTATGGTCATTACGTACATCAATGTTCGATTCAGGCTCTCCTCGTAGATGATCAACCTGACGAAGACCAGGATATCAACGTAGTTGAACATGAACAATATCTAGGGAGTGCGAAGATGAACGTCCTGAAGGCGATTGGTATATGGGTCTCATAAGGAGTTTTCCGACTTTTGGGGATGTTAATAGGAGTCGTGAGGACCGTAGGCTTAGTATCGTTTGATGTATCTTGTTACAAGATAAAGAGACTGACGATTGGCGTCATACCTCCATTTTTTATATCTTTATTAGAATTGGTAATCAATCATGTAAGATTATTTAGGAAAGTGGGAGTTGCGTCAACACTATTGCATCTGACGTAGTAGTCAAGACTAGTTCTGAGATTGAACCTCACCTTAACCCATATAAGGTTAGATGGGTAGACGAGTCATCCATCGTCGTTAAGGAGAGAGGTCTTATTCCTGTAGAGCTTGCTATTTATAAGGACAAGGTATGATGCGATATGATTAAGATGGACGTGGGTCATATCATATTAGGAAGACCTTGGCTATTTGATTTAGACGTCACTCTTTATGGACGTTCCAACTATTGCACATTCATGTATATGGGTCAAAAGATTAGGCTTAATCCTCTGCAACCAAAGCCTAATCCAAAAATTGACAAGAGTAGAACCTTCAACAAAAAGAAAGGGCTTGTCCTTATAGGCCCTAATAAATGGAAGATGAGATTGCAAAAGGGATTACCGTAGTTGTCTTAGTTGCTAGGGAAGTCAAGGAGGACTCCAAAGAGCAAGTCTCAACTGAAGCAATCTCCATCCTTAAAAGAGTTTTAAGGATGTTTTTCCTAAGGATCTTTCGAACTATTTACTACCGATGCGTGACAATCAACACACTATTAGTCTTGTCCCGAGAGCAACCCTACCTAATCTAACTGCATTATTGATTGAATCCTACTCAGCATGCAGAGTTAAGGCGACAAGTCGAGTAGTTATTAGCTAGAGGGTTTACCAGGGAGAGGATGAGTCCCTATGTGGTACCGACCCTTTTGACTCCAAAAAAAGATGGTACATGGAGGATGTGCATGGATAGCCATGCGATCAATAAAATAATAGTGAAATACCGTTTTTCGATTCCTAGACTGGACGATATATTAGATATGATGTTGGGAGCCACTATCTTTTCAAAGATTGATCTCAAGAGTGGCTATCATCAAATTCACATTTGTCACATTCGCCCAGGGGATGAATGGAAGACTGCTTTTTAGACAAAAGACGGTCTTTATTAGTGGTTGGTCATACCCTTTGGACTATCCAAAAAAAACATTTATGAGAGCAATGTCGCAAGTACTTAGGCCTTTTATGGGTAGATTCTTGCTTGTGTATTTTGACGATATACTTATTTATAGCCAATCGAGGGACCAACAAATAGATCACTTAAGGCAAGTGTGTGCCATGTTACACAAAGAAAGCCTGTATGCGAACCCTAAGAGATGTGCTTACGGAAAAGATTATATTTCTAGGATTTGTTGTATCTCCTGCAGGAATCGCTGTCGATCCCAGAAAATAAAGGCAATTGAAGAGTGGCCCGAGCCCAGGAGCATTAAAAATGTTAGGAGTTTTCACGAACTAGCGACTTTCTATCGTCGATTTATACATGGTTTTAGCACCGTCATGGCCCCATAACAATTGTTTAAAGAACGAAGTTTTTGAGTGGTCAGTGGCCGCAACCAAATCATTCAAAGAAATTAAGAAAAATATGACGGTGGCCCCTGTTATGTGCCTTCCTGAATTTTTGAAGGTATTTTGTGATGCTTCTGGCATGAGCATAGATGGAGTCCTAGCCCAAGAGGATATCCAGCAGCTTTCTTCAGTGAAAAATTAAATGAGGCCAAGCAACGGTACTCTACCTACGATAAGGAGCTATATGCGGTTATTTAGTCCTTTCGCTATTAGCGACATTATTTGCTACCACATGAATTTGTTATCTATTTTGACCACAAGGCCTTGAGATACAACTCCCATAAGAAACTAAACGCTAAACACGGTAGGTGGGTTCAGTTCAAGACTATACCTACGTGTTAAAACATAAGACGGGAGTTGAGAACAAAGCTACTGACGCACTTAGCCGACGTATAGTTGTACTTTCTGGCATGAGTGTTGAAGTTGTTGGTTTGATAAGGTCAAGGAAGATTAAGAGTTTTGTGTCCTGGCTTTGGTGAGATTTATGTAATTTTGAGAGATGATTTGAGTCGTGAGATAGATGGCATTCTATTGACGAAGGCTATTTATTTCGATTTTAGCAAGCTATGCATCCCACGTACTTCATTGAGATATTTCTTGGTGTAGGAATTGCATCCTGGTGGTTTGTCCGATCACTTTGGGCGAAATAAGACTACAAAAGCCATTGAGGATCAGTTTTACTAGCCTAGGGTCAAAAAAGATGTAAAGCTTGCCGATTAGTATCGTACTTGCCAACTGGCTAAGCAACATACACAATATACATGCTTGTACGCTCTGCTTCCTGTACCTAACCGACCATGGATAGATGTTAGTATGAATTTCGTGCTACGCCTTCTGAAAACCCTTAGGAAACACGATTCCTTCTTTGTTGTAGTAGATCGTTTTTTGAAGATGGCCCACTTTCTGTCCTATTCTAAAACGTAAAATACCTCCAAAATTGTTTGGATTTATTTCGATGAAGTCGTTGTATTACATGGGTTACCGAAAACGATTGTATTCGATAGGGACGTTAAGTTTCAAAGCTACTTTTGGAAAATCCTATAGCACTCGATGGGAACAAAGTTGACCTTTACCACGGCTTATCATTCCCAGGCTAATGGGCAAACTGAGGTGGTTAATAGGAGTTTAGGAAATCTTCTACGTTGTTTAGTTGAAAATTTTTTGGCATCCTATATTACCTAGGGTCGAGTTTGTATATAATTGTTCAGTTAATAAGTCCATAGAGATGAGTCCATTTTAGGTTCTACATGGTTTTAAACCTAAGATGCCTATAGATCTCATTCCTATGTCTCAGCATTCTAGGGTTTATGATTCTGCATCTGCATTTGCCAAACATATTCATGATTTGCATAAAGAAATCAGCAAAAAAAATGAATTAAGTAATGCTCAATATAAGTCTGATGTTAAACACAAATTTCTTGAATTCCAATTTGGTGATTATATTATGGTTCAGATTAGACTGGAACAGTTTCCTCCAGTATTCGTTAAGAAATTACATGCTCGTAGTGCATGACCGTTTCGAATTTTGCAGAGAATTAGACCAAATGCATATGTCATTAGCTTACCACCTAGATTCAAGATCACATTTAATATTTAAGATTTGATAGCTTACAAGGGTTCCCCAATTAGTCAAGATAATCCACTTGTGGATTTATATGAGCCTACCCTTGAGCCTTTGTCAGATAGTTCCCTACAACTACCCTCACTTCCATGGTCCCAATCATCACATCACATTGATAGAATATTGGATGATCAGATCATCTCTATTAGAGAGAGTAGTTGTTAAGTTACTTGGTTCGATGGAAAGGTCGTCCTGGATCTGATGATTCGTAGATTATACGTGAGGAGATGCAGCGCCTTGATTCAGATTTACTGGAGTACTATGACAGTAGTCACAATAGTCATTTCCTATAGTCGAATTTCTTTCATCTTGGGAGAATTGATGAGGATATCAGACCACCAGTTATGAAGAACTACCAACGTAGAAGACGATACAACGTAACTTCATTATAGATTAGCATTTGAATTTAAATTCAATTTTTTTTTACTGTTTTTCCATTGTCAAAACAGGATTGTCCTAGTCAATTGTTTAATACCTATTTCTTAGAAAATTATTAGTTTGTTATGTTGTTTGTTTTATGTGGTTTTATTTATATTTCTTGTTTGTCAATGGATAGGGAGACATGAATAACTTAATGGATCTTAATGGATGAAATTTTTTTTTTTTTGATGGAATCTACTTTCTCAATGTAGCTGTGATAGCCAAGTCTCTATCCCTCTCCTAATCCTCTCTCATTTCCAACCTCCCATTCCTCTCTTTTCGGGCACGACAACAACCCGTCTTTCCCTAACAGCAGCAGACATCAGTAGCAGGCGGCAGCAGCGGGCAGCAGCGGGCATCAACATGCGGCGGTAGTAGCAGGCCCCTACAATGGCCGTCGCTCTCTGATTCTTCTGCTAGCACCATTTGCAAGAACCGATAATCACTCGACATTCAAATTCAAATATCCTTCCATTTTGAGCCAAATAAATGAGATAGCTACTCTACATCCATGGTAGTCAAAGGCGCGTCTCGCACCTCACTAGGTGAGACTTCTCCAGGCGCATCCAAGGCACGCCTAAGGTGCGTCTTTCAGCAAGGCACAACCAAGAAATGGTGCGCCTAGCTTGTGTGTGTTTTTTTTCCAAAATTTTTGAGTAAGGGAGATAGCCTTACCACATACAAGTAGGAGGGAGGTAGTCCTTTCCACGGTTGCTAAAGTTGGCTATAGTTGAATTAGAAAAACTAAAATTTACTAAAAATGTGGTGGGGAGAATGTAAATTCTTGTTAGATGTTGACTGCTCTGCTAGTTTACTTGGTTATGTTTTAACATATTTTTGTTGGTTTTAATATGTTATTTGGTTTTATTTCTTACATTACTAATTATTTATGTATTTATTTATTTTATTTTTGTGCCTTGCTTTGTTCGGATGCGCACCTTAAGTGCGTTTTGCACCACGGACGATATAGACCCTTTGTGCCTTGCGTTTTTGACTATCTTGACTACATCTACATCTACATCTACATCTGATATATTATCCATATAGTACTGATCCACAAATAAGCTTGAGTGCTTCTTCAAACATAAACTGGAACTTGTTGCTCTCGTCCTAAAAATATTAAATGGAGAACTAGCCTGACTTAGATAGTAACATTTGATTCAATTTTCTAAAAAAACTAAGGATTTCATTATAACTTTTGGTTTCTTACTTTATATAATCATCTTTATTGGGCACCTAGGAATTATCTGGTATCTAGCATAGAGTTAAATAAAACTTCAATTCATTTTAATTTAATTTGTTGATTTTAAACCTCGTGTTCATTCCACATCACTTTGTGGTGCCATCATAAGAGCAACACACTTTTTGGTGCCATTGTTGGAAGCTTCGTTAGTTTGAAATTCATTTTGACTTGACAGATGGCGATATAAATATTTTAGGTTTTTTTTAGGGGCACCACCACATTTACGAGGGGGCAGCCCTTACTTAGGGGGCAGCCCATTTGGTGGAGATTTTACTAGGGGGCAGCCCAAATTTTACTAGGGGGCAGCCCAACCCCCCAAACTCACATTTCCTTCCCATTTCATCATTTCCTCTCTCCTCCAAAAGAAAAAGAAGAAGAGCTCTCTCCCTCCCTAAACCCTAGAAAATTCTCCTCCACCACTCTAATCCTAATTCCTCCACCAAATTTATTTCAAGAACACTCCCACATTCGACGAGATGACACGCAAGTCGAAGAAACCCGGGTCCCGAGGCCGTAGTAGCTGTTGGAAAATATGGCCGTCTTGGCCAGTTCATTCGACGAGATAACACGCAAGTCGAAGAAACCCGGGTCATTGAATTAATATTTGTTTGCGATTCTAAAATTTTGACAAAACTGCTAAAACGGGGGTCCAAACATCATTTTTTTGCGATTCTAAAATTCTGGAAGGCTGTCTAACGGTGAAGCGGTTACTTTCAGCCTCCTCGAAGATACGCTCCTTTTGCGACAAACGGGACCTCGTTTCGACCTCCCAGTCAAAAGTTATGGCCCTCCAAAGTTTCAACTGACCATAAAATGCAGGAGAATGACCATTCTCCGTGTAAATTAACACGGAGAATGGCATTCTCCGTGTTTTTAACACGGAGAATGGACATTCTCCGTCTTAATTTACACGGAGAATGGTCTTTCCAGTGTTAAAATACAGGAGAATGACCATTCTCCGTCTTAATTTAGCACGGAGAATGGCCATTCTCCGTGTTTCTAACACGGAGAATGGCCATTCTCCGTTTTAATTTACACGGAGAATGCCATTCTCCGTGTTAGAAACACGGAGAATACCATTCTCCGTATTTATTTACACGGAGAATGGTCATTCTCCTGCGTTTTAACATTGTAATGACTATTCTCCGTGCTAAATTACACGGAGAATGGCCATTCTCCGTGCTAAAACACAGGAGAATGGCCATTTATATAACAACAAGTTTCAATTAGGACTGCCAGCACCCTGGCAGTCCTAATTCAATGTAGGACTGCCAGCACCCTGGCAGTCCTAATTCAATGTAGGACTGCCAGGGGGTGGCAGTCCTAATTCACAGAACAATTTATCTAGGACTGCCACACACAGGGCAGTCCTTCACATGTGTTGGACTGCCCTGTGTGTGGCAGTCCTAGATGAAATGTTCTGTGATCAAATCACAGAACATTTCATCTAGGACTGCCACACACAGAGCAGTCCTTCACATATATAGGACTGCCACATCTCTGACAGTCCTATATATGTGAGGGACTGCCACATTTGTGGCAGTCCTCTGTGTCAAAGTCCAATTTTTGACCCGAAGTAAAGTTCAAGTGTAGTTACCACGAGGGTTTCCGATGCGTCAAAGTGTTCTTCGGAAGTTGTGGGAGGAGAGTATCCAGCATTTGATGGTCCTGGTTGTTCCATTTTCTATTTTTTTCTACATTAAACACAAAATTCAACTTTTATATGTAAAATTTAGGTTAAAACTTAAAATATTACACAAAAATAAATTCGACGACTTGCAAATTAATGGGAGAAGTGATTGACACTGTATTCTACCAAAAATTTTAGGTTGGGGGACAATTTCACCTAGCTAGGGTTAATTATAGGTTTATATGAGGAGGAGAAAAAAAGAGTGGAGGAAGAGAAGTAGTAGAGGGAGGAAGAAAGAGAGAGATGAAATCTAAAATCAAGTTGGCTTATATAGTGTTTTTTGGGCTGCCCCCCTAATAAAAAAACCCAATGGCAAACTTGTAATTTTTTCAAAAAAATTTTGGGTTGCCCCTTAGTAAATGTGGAGGTGCCCCTAAAAAAAACCATATTTTATTGATTTGGGAATCCAATGAATCTCTTCAACAATAATTTTGTTTTTCTTTCAAAGATAAATAATTCATAAATAAAATTGGAGATGGTCGACAAGGGGAATTATGGCTTCATTAATGAGGCTGAATGAACATTGTTGGGTGTAGGGTTGCATAAAATAAGTCACTAATGGAACCCATGTCAGTCAGAGGGGCTGAATCACCATAGAAAGTGCTCATTTTCTAGGGGACAGTCACCAACTGGAATTCGGGGATTCATGTGGCAAGGGAATGAGTATTTCACAAAGCTGGGTGCTCATTAGCGAGGGGAAGAGTCACTGGAACCAATATTTATTGGCGAGGGACTGAGCTACTACTATAGGGAAGCTATCTGCTTGTTTGGCAAGGTGTGATTGTACTATAGGGACTGAGCTACTAATATTTATTGTCTAGTCACAAATTTTCTTAGGGTTTTGATTGTACTGGAAGTTTTCTTTGTGAATTTTGAAATTCTATATAATAAATTAGATAGCTTTAGAGCAAGTGTTTCATCGAAGAATTCAAGGAAACTCGAGATACATTAGGACTTATGGACTCTAGCTGCTGCAAATATCGTTTGTTGGGAGTTTTCTTATACTCTTATCTGTTTTGATAACCATCATTAACCGATCTTGGGGGAATTTTCCTTAAAAGAAGAAAACAATGAGAAGTTTCAACCTGGATATACTGTTGCATGTTCCTTTTAAAATCTTATGAACATCCTAAATGAGATGTTCCTGTATTCCTTCTGTTAGAGAGTATTGTGCGTCTCTTTTTTATTTCTTTATTAGTCAGTCTTTAGTTCTAAATCGATTAATAATGTTGGGACCAAAATCCTTCAATGAGCACAAAATACTTTCCGGAGAGTTTACAGGATCTGGTCCCACTCAATGACGTCTGTCAACCACAACTCAATCAACTAAAAACGGATTCGAAGAAAAATAAAACTGCTGGCTTGCAAGCATGACACAATTCTAGGTTCAAGTTCCATTGTTGATGTCCAAGTTTTCTTCCACCATAGGAGTCTTCGTATCTTTCAAGAGCTTCGGGCACCCCCTCTGACCCTCCAAGTTGGAGGAAAATAGAGGGTCTGAAAGCCTCAAAGTAATTTTCAAATCCAAAATTCTGCATCTTCACACGAATTGGTGAATTAGGCAAAACAAATTGTGCAAAATAAGAAAAAGAGCGGGACAATCTTTGAAAAATTCATTGGAAAGGGAAAATGCTCGTACAAATGTTAGGTTCAAGTTCCACCTTTGATGTCCAGTTTTTCTTCCACCATAGGTTCAAAGTTTTTTTCAAGAGCTTGGGACATCCCCGTGTGACCCCCCAGGTTGGAGGAAAACAAAGGAGCTGAAAGCCTCAAAACAATTTTCAAATCCAAAAATTCAGTATCTTCACACGAATTAGTGAATTAGGCAAAGCTTTTTTTGTGCAAATAAGAAAAAGAGTGGGTCATCTTTGATAAATTAATTGGAAATGGAAGATACTCATACAAATGTTATGGTGACACATCGTTGCTTTTGCTTTCATAATGATATGCAAGGAGTGCTAAGGAAAGAAGGTATGGAGATTTTGAAAATGAAGCTCAAGGTACCCAGCTTGGACAGTTGGGCAGCTTGAAAGAGGCTTGGGCGGCACTCCGCTTAGCCCTATCCCCTTCTAGCTGTATTTTAGTGATAGCTTCTATAGGAAATGGACGATCTTGTTTGGTCAAGTACCTAGCTACAAACTCCTATGTTCCTTTTATTACAATATTTCCTAACCATTCACTTTGCCCTCTCTCTAGGCCAGGTAAAACAAGCCCTTTTTTTTCTCGCTTTCATAGGCCTAATGAGAAGAAAGGACGATGATGGCGCTCTTGGGATCTTCAACTTTGAAGTTCATCTTTCTAACAACTTTCACAAGAAGGATTTGGGTCATATAGGGTACTTTCTTGACATTGAAGTTACTTGTAAGGGAAGTTCTCTCTTGTATTGCTCAGATCTCTTGGCAAAGAGATCTATGGATAAGAGCATTCACCTTTCTTACTTTAGTTCTATCTTATGATCTGCTTCTCCAGGATCCCAATATGTATTGTCATCTCGTTGTAAAGCTTATCATGGCTTGCTATATTTCTTTTTGCTGTTATTCTCCACAGGAAGTCCTTGGAACATGATTTTCTCTACACAGTATTATTCTACTTGAATAAATAAATTGTTGTCTCATGTTCCTCTGTTGAAGGCTTGAAGCCGCAATGTTGAAGCCGAGTACGTCACCATGGCTCATGTCAATCTATCAGGAACTTGGCAAAAAAAACTTGAAAGTCTTGGTGTTTCATTACATTGTTGACTATTTTTTTTTTTACATTGCAACTACAAACCTTTCATTTCGCTTCGTTAAGAATCCAATTTTTTAAGTGCACCAAAACATGTTGAAAGATGATTTTCATTTCGTTATAACTGTAATAAAGTCGAGCTTCAAGAAGTTCATCTTTGTCATATGGGGTTGTTGCTGCAAATTGACCGATACCCTCAACAAGGCTCTTCCTCTACGCTTGTTTCTACAATTTGACTCCAAGCTTGACTTTGCTTTTGACTTCTACACACCAGTTCGCAGAGGATTGTAAGAGAGTATTATGCATCTCTTTTCATTTTTTTTTTATTCTGCTCTCTTTTTTGTCTCACATAATGTTAACGTAATATGGGGATCTCAATCCACATCATATAAATAGGGGTCCGTACACTCTCAATAAAACATCCCATAATTCTCCCTACATTCTTGTACATGTTTGCTTGTAGGCTAGTAGGATCTTTTCTCCAAGTCAATTACGAAACATGGTAGGGTAAATTTCATATGACCACTACGGCTTTTGTCTATTTCACCAACCCCCATATTCTTCATTTGCAATCATAGTAATTAACACTATTTTTTTTTTTTTGATGAAATGTTTACTCATTCATACTGTAGTTTTCTTCTTGGTTTCTGTTCACTCATTCATACTGTAATTTCAAATGAAGTCCAAGAATTTGCATTTGAAGTTTTCTTCTTGGTTTCTGTTCTTCATACTGTGATTCTGCTACTTCTCCTTAATCCCAACATGTATGTACCTTGTCCATACCAGTAATTATGTTAGATAGCATCTAATACTGTTTATGTTTCTTTAGAACTTATAGATGTCCAGATTTACTGTAATAGAGTTTATTCAGATATATCTTTATGTAAGGACTAGGAGCTAATTGTTTGTTGCAGGAATAAAGTTTTCTGCATAGAGAGTAATTTAAACTTGTTATTTACATCATCTCTCTCTTTAAGTTCTGTATGACCTCCTTATGTTCTATATATACTTTAATACTTTGAAGGTTGGGTTTGGCAGAGTTTTTTTTTTAAAAGCAGCAGCATAAGCTGTTTGGTAACATACTGCATCTGCTTATTTATTTAGATAATCTTTAGTTCATTTTTGGAGACAGCTTTTGAAAGCAGGGGGTGCCAAGCCAGTCCTAAATAACTCTTTGCAGGAGAAATTATGTCACTATTGGCTTTTGATTGAGCGATAAGCAAGATACCTGAAGGGGTCCTAAGCTCTTGAAAGTAGAGTGGAAAATATAAAATATGCAATTCATGTTTTCATTTTTACTGCAGTAATCTAAGTCCAATGCATATTAGGTCTCAAGTACACAGATTATAGTGTTCTCACTTCAGTGGTAATAGTGGTAGTGTCATCTGGATCCTGTTCTATCCTGGTGAGACAGCTTCGCCAAATAGTGTAATTTTCTTATCAGAAAGTCCTGTCATGTTTCTTGCCTGGTACAACATCACTGTGTTAATGATCTTTTTTGTACTTGTGATCGTCAAACTACATCTGGAAGTTTGATTTTACTCTTGTGATAGATACTTGACAGTGAGATAATCTATTTAAGAATGAACACTGTATTTCTTTTAAGAATGAACACTGTGAAATGCCCCACTATGCAATGTGAACATCTTGGAAGACTCAACTTCATAATGATGCTCATCTTTCACTGGACGTTTGCAAGCCATTTTTGCTGCTCAATCTTTAAGTCTTATATGCTTCCTTGCAGTATGAATCATGATCTTCCAGGGATGTTGGCAGAATCTGATGGTATGTTTGTTGTGAAATTTCTAACCCCTATTTCATTTGTTTTAGCGAATTTCGAGTAATAGCATAGATGTCAGCCCCCGTTTCTTCAAAGAGAACCTGATGTGTTTCTCGAAAACGATGCCAACAAGACTGTTGATATGCTGAGGTCAGGTTTAACTTGTGATCATTATGAAGTCACAGGCTTGATCTTTGATATATTTCTGTGTGATGATGTTTGACAACGCCATCTAAACAATCTTGTTTCTGGAATTCAGATTTACTCTCCGGATTTCTGTCATGTTTCATTCATTGTAAATGTAATTGTATCCGTAATATAATTTAGTTTATATGTAATTGAATTACAATTATATTATCATGTTTGGTTTGGAACATGTAATCATATCATGTAATATAATTTCAATTTTATCAAATGTTTGGTTTATCATACAAATTAATTTGTGATGTAATAAAAAAAAAGTTTTTTTAAACTAACAATTTTATAACTTATATTTTTTAGAACACTTAAAAAAAATTAAAATGTTAAAAAATTTAATGAGTTAAAATGTATGAATAGATTTTTTTTTTTGAAGGAATAAATGTATAACTACCGAAAAATAAAAATAATAAAAGTAAAAAAATAAAAATAAATAAATGAACAAATTTAAAAGAGTAAACAAGTATTTAAGTAAAAGTAATAAATTAATATTTTCTATGAAAAAACACGCATATCTGTCCAACCCAACATTATTAGGCTCACAACTACGAAGTTGTGAGGCTTCAGATTTCCCCATAGCTATTGCTCTGTGATGTTCATTTAGGATTCGACATAATATATTTTTTATATTTTATTCTCCATTATATATATTAACAAATGTATATTAATAATGTAATTTGCTCTATCAATAAGTGAAAAGCTGCAATTATATTTGGATGTTTTCTAGGTTAAACTTTAACCATTTCAAATATTTAGGCCGCCTTTGGTTGAAAGAATCACGAGGTTGGAAAAAAAATCATTAATTTTCTATGTTTGTGCCAAAGGAATTGAGAGGAAAGAAAAGTGATTTTCAATGGAAAGAAAAGTATGCGAACAATGGTTTCATCCAAACAAAGATGTACTTTTCCGCTTTTAAGTATTTCACTTCTTTTTCAATTTCTTTGGCATTTCTAAGCATCGAAAAAAAAAACAATCAATAACAATTGTAATTTTCTAAAGGAAAGAAAATAGAAAGAAATTAATTTTCCTTTCTTTCATTTCCGCGAACCAAACAAGGCCTTTAGAGATTCACTAAAAAAAAAATTGTTGGGCAATTGCTACATTAGTTCAAAAGGCAGTAGGTATTTCGAAAAATATTACATGGATTTAATATTATTGATATTGTATCCTAAAAGATTGATCTACCAACATCAAAATCAAGTCAAATTCACAAATAAATAATATGTTCATATAAACACACCATAAGTTAGGAACATATGATTGATAGCTAGGCATGCAAACAAACCCAAAGAAGAAATTGCCAAGAGTGGATAGGAGAGCAGAAAAAGAGAAAAATGTATCGATGAAATACACTCTGAATGTTGTCTTAATTAGGACCAAGCTAACTTTTCAAAGAATAAGATTAGTAATAACAAAATGGAGAAATAGAAAGAGGAAACATTCACTTAAGCCATTAATTATACATGGGAAGGGAGGGGAGGGGAGGGGAGGGGAGGGGAAGGGAAGAAAAGATAGAGTAAAAAAAAAAAGGGATAGAAGAGAAGAAAATATTCTAGCAGCTGCTTCTACCATATTGAAGTGTCATGACATGATCAGTGGGCGAGTCTGATAAAAACGCTACCGCCTCCCGTAAACACCAAATGCAGTCCCGTACATGTTGCAATGTCAAGTAGGGAAGCAGCACTTGTCCTCGACATGAAATTTCTACCTAGTATCAATATTACAATAAAGTTCCTCAGTGTACAGTTGCAAATTTATCTATGTAAATACTGCATGTGGAGAAGTTCGAGAGAAAAAGAAAAAGACAAAAAAAATTATGTAAAGAATTGATAGGTTGAATTTTTCCTGTGTGCCACCGAAAAGAAATTAAACACACTTTCGACCCACTACCGAAGCTCATAAAAATAAGAATTCCTTGTAATCATTCACACTGTTATAGTGTCCGTATGGATAAACTATTGATTAGGAAGAAGACTTTATAAAACACCATTCGTTTCCTAAATTAGTGCTCACTCAAAGTCGTTCTTGCAAAATGATTAGTCACGTTGTAATGATAACTACATGTTAGATGAACACTTGTTAACTCACCGTGTCAGTTAACTATAAGTTTAGGCAATAATACAATGATGATTGCCTGAGTACATTTTGTGGTTAGGAGCAAGAACCAACATCTCTACTTTGCTCCACACCTTCCTTTACACTGCCCACCTTTGGATTTCTTGCACTTATAACCATACATATATAGTAACATTGATAACTTTAAACATTTTGGTGTCATAATTCTGCTTAACATCGCCTTTCGGAAAGTTGATTTCAAGGATCTTAAAGGTTTATTAGGGCTAAAACATCTTAAAAAGTTGCACCTCTCGTTGCTTTTGGAAAGATGAATCTTTATTATTAGTTCGATTGCTTTATGCTATTGGTTCTTTTTAGTAGTTAGGAACCTCTCAATCGCTGATGTCTACAATGTACTTGCAGCTACTGATGTTGAGCTAATCTATCGTTGATGTCTACCATTCAACTTTCATATATACATACTGGTATGTTAATATATAGTCCACATGCAAATGACAGAATTTACTAAGCTGGTTGTACAAAAGATTTTAAGTATTGTATTATATACATTAACACTGAAATATGAAGTATAGAGCATAAAGTACATTCATGTGGAGAGAGAGAATAAAAGGTGGCGGATCCAAGAAGCACGCCGAGGAATCAGCCACATTTATTTGCTCTCTCTCTCTCTCTCTCTCTCTCAAAGACACTTTCTCTCTCTCAAAACCTTTACTAAACAGCAAAGTTACAGCTCACAGTGCAGCAAAAACGCATGCACGTCTCCCTCACGTTCTTTATTTGTTTGTGCATACCACCCCCCTTCTCTCTCTCTCTCTCTCTCTCTCCCCCCTCTCTCTCTCTCTAAGCAAAACTAGCCAAATACTCTTAGAAAATTAAGATTTTTTTAAAAACAAAATTTATATCCATGCATACATGTAATACTGTATGCATGCAAATCAGGATCATGACAAGCCGACTAAAGAGAGGGAATTAATTAGTGCCTCCTCTTCTCCTTCAAAGCCAGAACTCGTCTCCCTACAGCTCTACTAATGACATGATGGGGGCCCTTGATGCCTTTCTTGATCGAACACATGAATCTCTTGGCCAGGGAGGGAAATGCTGACGTGATCAGCTCTCGCGGGAACGATAGATATGATGGATCACTGCTGAGTACTAATTAATGACCACCTTATGTGGCCTTTATGACAACTAAATGATCTATATAGTCTATATACACATGTTATGAACTTTAGGGACAATTACTCAAGACTTTAACTTCTATACATAGCCCTTGACCCCCGGAAATATTCCTCTTCACCCAATGCCTTAGCCATTAGGCTCCCCTACCTGCATCTTGTTTGTATTTTCAGCAAATTCTAGAAACATATCGTACTGAGCGGGGTTTTTTTCCGCACCGGATGATATGGGCCAGCGGCCGAGTGATGAGCCCAGTTGTGCGTCTGAGTTGTATAGATGTCCCGTGTATATACAACAAGTGTAATATATTTGAACAATGAATACAAGCATGCTTTCTTAAAAAAAAACAGTTTACCTTCTTTTATATATATATATATATATATATATATATATATATATATATAAGGATACAAGGTATCAACCATTCATGATACATACTTGAAAATTCTATCCAAGATGCTTCCTATAAGCTGCAAGAGCTTATAGAACATCTAATCATTGGATATTGAGAAGTATGGCATCCACGAGAAGCAAAGGAAGTTATATAGATATGAATGGATCAATGGTGAGAGACATTTAGCATTTATTAAAGGGTAGATGACATATAAGGAGAAAGATGTTGAATTGTTGGTAGATAGTTGACCTTAGGGGGTGCTAGACATGAGTGAAAATGCACAAGAGGCAGGAAGAATAAATATGCTAGACATAAATGCATGTTAAATGCCTCATAATAAATGCAAGTTAAGAGTTTATAAAGATCATGTTGGCAGTATTTAATGTTGCAGTACTGCTGTATGGGGTTACATAGGATGCAAAAATATGGATGGTTGTATTGAATATATAAACGGGACCCAATGTTCTTTTAGGTACTTATTCCTTTAGGTGGGTTAGTATTATATAGTTACTCCCATACCATGATTGTTTGAAATCTATACGTGGACATTCTCTCTCTTTTTTTAGTTGCAAGTGCACCTAGAACTAATGTGTAGTATAAGATTGAAAGACTAAATCAGCTTTAGAGACATAATTAAATTTTCAATCATTGAATTAAGTAAGACAAATGTACACAGCATTATCCCTTCTGCAATTCATGTTTATAGGATAGGGCTCGACGGAACCAAAAGTTTAAAAGCAAAGGAGAAAAAAAAAAGAAATATATGTTTATGATTGAACAAGTAAATACATTTGTAATAAGAAATGAGCAAGTAAATAAATTTGTAGTAAGAAAGAATACAATACCCTAGCATCATGTTTCTCTATTTGCATAAAATTAACAATGAGAAAGAAAAATATGTTTACGATACGTAAAATTGCATATTTGGAGAATCTTGGACGTGTTTCATTTATTATAATACCCTAGCATGATGTTTCTCTATCTGCTTTTGTTGATAATGGCGTGGAGTTGAACACAACAGAATTGAAGTCGAATTGTTGTGAAACTCAATATTGATGTGATTTGCTACTACCACCAGTTTCAAGGTAGTATAGAGTATGGGCATGTAGAGGATTGTCCATCTATCCCACCACTCAGTAAGAGTTCCATTTTAAGCCGATATGGCCATGTCTGACGTTATTTCTCATTGATAGGCTAGTTTTGAGGTACCCACTACATTCCACTATCTACCCATCGCCCAGGATTGCGAGCTGAGCATGTTAAGGATTGAGACGGAACTATAAATAGCTTTATAACTTGTTTGGACACCCTAAGTAGTAGACTGAAGATTCATCTTGTCGTGCGTCACCGGATACAACTTAAGATGGAGATGTATCCAACCTCACATCCAGTTGATCACCCAGGTCCTTCTGATGTTGGTATACAACAGTTTGATAACATAGTTTAGTCCCAAATCAGATAATTAGTAGGAGTTGGAGGACAAATAATAGATATGGACTGTCCTATCAATAATTATATTAAGATGAATGAACTCCTAGCTGGACGTATCATTATTTTCAGCAAGAGTTTGAAGCCAATAATAACCTTGGAAAGACCAAAAGATGAGTATTTTGTCCATGGATTCCACCTGTTCAACTCTTCGATTCAGAACCATTTACTAGGGATATCTATTATGTACATTATCAAATATCATATCCTTCTTTACAGGTTCAGTCAAAAGTTCACTTAGACCTAGTTCTAACAGCTCCTTTAGCAAGTATCCTAACTAGCTACTCCTAGTTCCAATAGCTCCTTTAGCAAGTATCCTACGGCTCCTAACGGATGAATCTATAGTTTTCCGTTGCACATGTTCCACCTGTCACTACCACCAACCTCCTATGTATATACTTTTTCCCTCCGATGTATATATATACTACTGGATAACCCGTGTCATAATGGCACGGACACGAACCCGACCTTATCGACGTAGGCTTGCAGGTACCGGGCCAGCGCCGGGGAGTTCCGGACGGAGACGCGGCCTCCGAACCCGGCCTTCTCGACGTAGGCGTGCAGGCACGGGCCAGCGCCAGGGACCCGAGCCCGGCGGAGGCGGACACGGCAAAGACCACGATGGCGGCATTCGGGACTGCGTGGGGCCTCATGGAGGCGAAGACGCGCAGGGCCGTCGCGGGGCTTCCGAGGGCGGCGATGTCCGAGATGGCGGCGGTCCAGGAGACGACGTCCCTGTACGGTATTCCGTCGAACACCCGCAGGGCGTGGTCGGCGGAGCCGCGTCGGGAGTAGGCGGTGAGAAGGACGGTTTGCACGAAGGGGTCGGGCCGGAATCCGAGGAGGAGGACGTGTGCGTGGAGCGACCTGGTGGCGGTGGCGGCGGTAGTGTTGAGCAAGGAAGAGAATGTGCGGGAGTCGGAAGGGACGCGACGGCGAAGCATTTGGGAGTAGATAGAGAGTGGGTCGGCTGAGATGACGATGGCAGTGTTGAAGGAGAAGGGGTTGGGGTTGGTCATGGCGGAAAAGAGGGAGGCGGCGAAGGAAGGGTCGACATTGATGGCACGGTGGAGGAGGCTACTTGCGACGAAGGGGTTGCGGAAGAGGCCGGCGACGACGGCGTGAGCGAGGATGGAGCGGAGGCAGCGGAGGCGGCGGAGGGAGGGACGGTGCAAGAGGAGCTAGAGACGGGGGTGCCATTGGAACAACCGGTTGCTCCGCACCCAACATGGAACCTCCTCCTCTCTTATAGAGAAAGGGACAATTTAGTCCTTTCATCATCGTTGAACCAAAGCACATGGGTTGGACCAAAAATTCACTGTGCTTTATATTATATATATATAGTCATTAAATATTCTTATCCATGTATGGCCACTCATCACCTTAAAATTCTCATATAATTAATGCTCTCTTTTTTAACATGATCTTTTAGCCAATAAAGCATGGTTACCTTATATATAAAATTTTTTCCTTTCAACATCTAAGGTATCCTACAATCAAATTTAGTCCATCAATATGAATTGATGCCTCATCTTTTAATTCTTAGTTGAACCTGCATTTTTTATACTCTGCATTTCAATTTTTCTTTTCACAAACAATATACCCAAACCATATATAGAAATAGAAGTTTCAAAAAATGGATACCACTGAAGGATATTTATATAGTTCTAACTGCTAAACATATAATATAAAGAACTACATAAAGCAAAGAATAAGAACCATGTAAGGTTGAGGAATAGATATATTTGCACATATTAGCTCAAATAGATATATAATAAGGGGATATATATATATATATATATATATATATATATATATATATATATATTGAAAAAAGGGTAAATTTTATTCCAAATGCAACGCAATAATCTTACAACATACAATCATGGTGGAACTCCCACACATCAGTTCTCCATAGCATGTACATCGAATTCAATGTTATGGAGGATGCCTACAGGAGTGATTAACCCCTCGAAGATACAACGGTTTCGTTCCCTCCATACATGCCAAACAGCGGCAGCCAGTCGGACTCTAGCGGTCCGGAACTAGTTCTGCCCTCTACCTCTGCTATCTCGAAGCACAAAGATGATGTCTCCAACCCCCTTTCCGGAATCACATCCACCCAACACCCTGCTTTGCGCCATGACAGGTCACACTCAAAGAAAATGTGTCTTATAGATTCATTCTCTATACTGTATAGCACACACTTAGGGTCAGGGACCTGAATCCCAAAAGCACTAAGTCGATCTCTCGTCAGAAGGCGACTAAGAAGAAGCCGGTAAACACACAATTGCATCTTTCTTGCAAGTCCCTTACACCATACAAACTCATAGTCAGTACTCAGAGGGAAAGTGCGCCTAACGAGATTATAGCAGCTCCAGAACTGGAGCTGTCCAGTCCCCGTAGAAACTCCAGGCGGGTTCCAGACCCATCGATCAGCCGACAATGCTGGGTTCAAGGTGACTACTCCGATAATCTCACCAAGCTCCTCGGTGTAGCGGTAATACTTAGGGCTCTACTCTCCATCTCGTATAATCCGTTGGCAAGTCAGACCCCTTCTGTCCTCCTGATGCGACGGTGCTCTCATGATCTCTAACAGAGATTAACGATCAAGCCAAGGATCCCGCCAGAGGTCTGTGCCAGCCCCATCCTTCATGACCCTTCAGATGGAAGATTTGAGTACCCCCCTATGTCTCAAAATAGTTTTGAAAGTGACTGAATGGTTATTGTCCATGGCACAGTCCCATAGGTTGCCATGTTTCACATATCTGTTATGCATCCAGTCAGCCCAGAGGGATCCCCTACTGATGAATCTCCATGCCAGCTTCAGCGCCGAGGCCTCCCTGATCTCCAACAATAACCGTAGCCCCACTCCTCCCTCCTTCCTGGGACGACAAAGCTGCTCCCAGGAGATTGCATGTATATCACCCCTCCATATGAAGTTTGCACACATCCGCTCCACTTTTCTGATAGTGGCAATAGAAAGTAAGATGGATTGCAGCCAGAAATGACCCACAGCTGATATCACCGATCGAACCAGCTCGATACGTCCTCCAAAGGATAAACCAGCAGCTTGCCATCCTTCAACCCTCCTCTGGACCTACTCCACCAGACTATAGCAGTCCTGATCCCGCGCATAGTTGACTGTGAGAGAGACTCCTAAATACTTCACCGGTAACTCGTTCCTCTCAACTTCCAGCGCGTCGGCCATATATATTTTACACACACACACAAAAATGAAGCAAATTACTGTCTGTATAATTCGAGGATTGCTGAATGAATACAAGAACTTTGAGTAGCCTCCTAAGAATACAATATTTAATTCTTTCCTTTTGAACTCACTCAGGAAATAATTCAATCAACATTTTTAAGTTTTTTGTAGCCAGCTAGTATATAGTAGAACTGGCATCATTCGTTTCTTTATGTTGCATGTATGTGTTACCCCCGGCCCAAAAGAGTTCAACCTATGAAAACTAGATTTATCACCCTATTGCTCTTCTATTTGTTATATATACCTCAAAAGAGTAACATAACACGTACACTAGATTCATCACCTGTGTCTTCTACTTTCTTACCCACAATATACTAATACCAGTAAATAATAAGACACATCTAGCTTAGGTATAGATATGTATCGTGCCAAGGAAATGTAAAATCACCAAGAAGACTAAAACGATCCTCAAAGATCCACTTGGGTGCATTTCTTGTCTTTTTATTTCTACTTCTTCAATCACTTTTTCAGCTTATTCTTATAGACTTTATGAAGATGCGTTGTTTAGGAGATAAAGATTACCTATATGAATATAAATCATCTGCATATATCCTTACTTGCAAGTGCATTTTTTGTTCCTTCTATATATTATGACATATATGAAACAGAAAATAATATCATAAACTGCGTCTTTCACGAGAGAAGAGCTTCTTATAATTATACAGCAACACTCCTACACACCAAAACTTTGCTAAAACTCAAAATGTACCCTAATTAGTTCAAACTTTTTGAAGCCAAAATGTGTCGAACAACTCTATTTTGTTCATAAATATAAAACATTACCATATATATATAAAAATATAAATATGACCAAGACAATCAGCAAATCAGTACTAAACATGCAACATAATCCTTTATAACTTCTAAAAAAATTCTTATCAATATATCGAAATCAACAACATATATATCCATCCTAAGGCGAAGCAAATTAATATAGTATATTTCATTCAAGCAAACCTTTAGCTAGAGATATGTTTTCACCCAAACACAAGAATATTATCTTGGGGGGCACTTTGTCTACTTTTGTGTACTGATGCATATGAGACCTTCAAAAACAAAGCATTCTGAACTTACATTATAGATTAGAACCAGTTTTAGTAATTAAATGGTTTTTAATTAATCTCTTAGAAAAAGAGTACTAATTAAAAGATATATATTAGTGCACCTGCATAGCGAGGTAATGATTATATTTGCTTCAAAAGCTACCCACTTATTCCAAACTCTTAAAGATTCTATCTAACACTCACAGAACCCCAAAAGAATGTAATAAAAATTAAAACCGTGAACACATATGCCAAATGTAGGGGGCTAATATAATCATGTATCTACTCTATGCATAATTAGCCAGCTCCCCATGCTATAGGGCTCATTTTCCTAAGACCCTATACTTTCTTCAGGCATCAATCAACCAATTCGAGGCATGCAAGCCTACAAAAAGTTCACAACATTTGCCATGATTGCTCATGAACTGGTCTACGCAATACATAGAGCTCAAATTTGCAACACAAAGGAAAGTAGTAGCACTGAAATTAATTAAGCTCTAGCTAGCAAACACACAAAAACCTTAACCATCTAATAATAACCATATCTAACCGAACAAAGCTCATAAGTGAAAAAAAACACCCTAATCATTCTAAGCAATCTCATGACACACGCTTCCCACCTAAATATGTTGTAACCACAACAACAACAACAAATTAAAGAAGAAGGTTCGAACCCTTGTAGCTACCAAGTTCCTTTCACTACCTATAGCTATTGTCTACTCTATTATATTCTAATTTTTTGTTGTTGAAAGAAGTTAATTGTGACGAACGCTCCCACCCGGAATCGATCTCCTGAACACTCGGGCCCCCGCATGCCTCAACACTACCACTAGGCTAGAGGAGGGTAATTGGCTATTATATTATATTGTTATTGTTATTTTTATATATTTTGTTCCTCAAACAGTCTAAATTAATCTAAAGCCATCACATGCATATTGGCTTAGAATGACTACAAATGTGCTAAAAATTCAAGACTTAGTTGGAACATTAAATGGATTAAATTATATATATACCTCTGATTCATCATGTAGCCTCAGCTTCTTCACCAAGTACTTCATCAGCAACCTAACTGTCATCCTACCATCCCTAAAAAGAAGAAGAAGAAGGTGGTAATTAAACTTGATCAATAACTATATTGCACACAAAGTAAGAAGAAGAAGAAAGAAGTACTTGATCCTCAAGTAGCTCTTGGAGATCTGTGGCAACAAGGGTTCCCTCCCTCTGCATTCAAATGTACTTATATATAAGCTAGCACAAAGCAATATATATATATATATATATATATATATATATATATATATATAACGAGGAGATGAGAACGAGAACGAGAACAAATTAAAGAATGCATGTAGCTGTATATAACATACTGGTTCTGGGCTGCTTGGAGGAGGAACCAGAGCCCGGCCTGCCGCCTGGTCGTAGGCGGGTTGATGACCTTCAGCTCGCTCGTCGAACTCCCCAGCACGTACTGTGGGAAATAATTGGTACAGTACTGCAACGGTGGCTGAGGAGGAAGAGGCATGGTGGTGCTACTAGGAGGAGTAGTACTCCAGTATCCCCATTGCTGGCATCCAAACCCATTATACTGGGACGGAAATGTCTGCACAGGCCGCTGCAGTGCCGTCGGCAGCTGCGGCGGCGGCTTGTTGGAGAACAAATCTAGGTCTAGGTCTAGAGAAAGGGTGGCGGTGCTAGTGGTGGAGGAAGAGCAGCCGATGCCGAGCTGGAGCCAGCACTCGTCGTCGGCTGCGGCTCCTTTGGAGTTCCTGTTGCTGCTGCTGCTGCTGATGCTGGTTTCTTCCTCGTGGCCGGCCATGGGAGAGGGGGAGGAGATCATGAGAGAGGAAAGGTTGTGGGTGGAGTAGATCTTCTCTTCTTGCAGGAACTCTGCGAAGCCGCCACCATAGGTATCGTAGTGGCGCCGGAGGAGGTTCTTAGCCGGCACCATCTTCTCATCTCATCTCAACTCATCTCATCTCATCTCATCTCATCTCATGTAGCTAGCTAGCGAAAGGAGCTAGAGAAAAGGAGGAGAATAGAGTTGCACGAACAACAACAACAAGAATTAGAAGAATGAAAGAGAGAAGAAGAGACAGTAGCTTTAAGGAGAAAAAAAGGAGAGGAGAGTATGGAGAAGGGCTTTTTAGAGTTCCCTTTCCATTAATTCTTCTGCTTTGGAAGCTTGTGGAGATCAAGTAGTTTGAAGCCAGCCAGATCACTGAAAGAAAGGGTGGTGGTAGATCAAGATGGTGGGGGAGAGTCGGTCATACATTTACTATACATTACATAATATATACTTCCTTATATATTATAGATTTAATTATAATTTGATAACTTTAATTATTCAAAATTTTCAATTTGCTACCTTCAACTTTGATCATTATTAACTTAATATTACAAAAAAAAAAAGAGACAAAAATATCCTGCTTCTCACCCCCCCCCCCCCCCCCCCCCCCCCTCGCCGGCCCGACTTTGAATTATACTTTATTATTTAGATATTATACACGTTGTTTACTTTTATCCAAAATATTTTCCTACTCTTTTTTTGTTGTGTGACTTCAACAAACTCATAAATACTTAATTTGGTATTTGAGTAAAACAAGTTTACATCTATACCGCAAACGGATTAAGAGATTTTTGTCAACGAGATGATTCTAATACTGAAGTTTTTTATTTTTAGCAAAAGTTAAAACATCATAAGTTTAACATCAAATTTACTATGATAACTAATGTGAGTAAAAAAGAAGAAGAAAATGAAAGGTAACTTTGATTATCAAAGGTTTATGACCGTTGAAACCACAAACTTTAGAATAATATGAAAATATCTATGTAAGAAAGAAATAAGAATAAAAAATGGGCCGTTGTGCCTCAACAGGTTCAAAGAAGACAAAATTGTTTTTGGTTTGGTAAAAAAATTCTGCTAAATTTGGCAAGAACATATTTTGACTTTGTTACAAAAATAGGAGTGATATAGATGGTTTATTATAGAAGTAATATAGTGAATATATTTGGTTGAAGAAAAAGAAAATCTAAATCATAAATCATGGTATCTACATTATCTCAATTACTCTTTTTTATATCTATTTTTGGTAATAGGATTCTATGTTGAGGTAAGAGTTTAACTTTTTGTTCTTCCTAAACTAAAACAAATAAAGGAGCTCCCCCTCCTCTTATATGGCTTCATCCATTATGTATACAATACCAAATTACAACTTGATATGTCCTTAGCTGTTCAAGTTTTTTAATTTGATATCCTAAGCTTTGATAAATATAACTTGATAATCTAGAAAGGACGAAACTACCCTCACTATCCTCTCTCCCACCATCTTCACCCACACCTGACTGCACTAGCTCCGGTCCCCTAGCCCGCCCCTGCCCCTGCCTTACTGTTGCAGCCGTTCCCTGCTAGAGCATGGAGGGACTGCGGGGCCAAGGGTGATGCAGCCGGTGGAGCGGGAGTAGTTTGTCATCTTTCTTAGGATTTGATAAATATCAAAGATTAAGATATAATGTTGAAAAGAATTAAATAGTTGAAGGTATCAAGTTATAATTTAGCGTTTATATAATTGTAAATAATAACTCAATTTAGAAGGTCGTTGTATTTTACTAATTTAAATTAATCTAATTATTTTATATCGATTTTGGATCTTTTCAACTGTAGCAAAATACAGTTACTTTAGAATTCTTCTACAAACAAACTATTTATTATTTGACAACTCTCTTTCAATTTTCTAAATACAGTAGTGTTATTTTTCTTTGATTCACAAATAACAACTCTAATTATAATATAAAAAACATGAATATTTGGTTGAAGAATTCAATTAAAGATGTTTAAATTATTTTGTAAATCCTACAACTTTAGGCATTTAATGAACAAATATGGTTACTAAAATTGACTATTTGCTAACTAGATTATAATTATATAGGGATGTGTAATTAGATGAATGATAGGAGCTAATATGAATAAGAAGTAGGAAAAGAGTATTAGTACCAAAAAGTGCCATGATTTTGATTGGTGATAACTGATGAGTAGTGAAAACAAAGCAATACCGATACGTGGGGGAGAGAAGAGTAGGGTGGGTCCCTCGCCCATGGGACACACATATCATGTAATGATTACGTTGGCCGAAGCGGGTCCCATGATGTTTCCGCAAGTAAGCTCTTGGCTTTTCGTGTTTCGGCTTTTCTTCCTCGGCCGGACGGATAAGACCAGAAAAAAAGTCGGACCGGAACCCCTAATATGGTCGGGTGAGAGTGGGCCCATCACTGTGTGGGTTTGTGATTTGACGGTGCAGAAAGAGAGAGAGAGAGAGAGAGAAGAGGGGCCATCATCGGCAACACTGTCACCATAGACTTGACGGCCACCCCTGAGATTTGGAAGACCTAATATGCTCAGGATCGGGCTTGTTTGTAAGAATCAATTTTGAATTGAGTAGAAAAAAGAGAGTATTTGTAACCCCTAGTTACATAATTTGTCTATGTGGAAAAACGTATACTCATATGCTCATTTTTTTGGATTTTTTTGGTACTTGACAGAAATTTTGACATAGATATTGTATTAAGCATATTCTAATAAAGAAATTATGGATTGAGATTTTTTAATGCCAATCTTGTAAACAAAAAGTTCAGAGAGTATAATGTATAATTTTATAAAAAAATATTTAACAACACAATACTTTGATTCCATGTCATTATCAATTTTGGGTTTATTTCTTAATTTATAGCGAGCCAAAACCCGACCATATCAACAAATAATTATGTTTTTTTTCTTCCTTTCTCTTTTGACCCTATTTTTTGTCTCGATTTGTATGCCAACTGTCGTGAACCATAATCGATTAAACTAATTGGCTATAAGTTCTGTTTTATAAACCATAGGTAATTATCCCAACATGTATAGTACATGTGCAACCTATAAACACTATGATACATAGGTGACTTGTAGGGTAAGTAACCTTTAGGGGATAATTACGTAAATTTAGTACTAAAATTATGGATGATCAATTTTGTGTTTTCTGTGTGATGGACTTGTGGATACACATTGTGCTTGTGATTGTGTGAGATAGTGAGAGTAATTTTCTATGGATTAGCTAGATCGTTTATGGTTGTTGTTCATCAAGAGAAACATGCAAGTACAATACTACTTTGTGTTATCGTTATCGTACATTGCTATTCATATTGTTCTATTTTCGTTCTTAGAACCGAATTTATTTTTATGTACTACTTACACATGAGAGATATTGTTGTTCTTAGTTTAATTTGTTTTCGTACATGTTCACTAATGACTCATATTCACCAATGCTTGTGCCTTTAGTGATTAATGTTATCGTGATCATGTTTGATAGTAGAAGATAGGTGAGAAAATATCCTTAATATGTATATGGTCCTTCCCAATAATGTTCAACCTCTATTGTTTAACCAATGATTGCTATTGGTCATGCACCACACGCTACATCTTACTGATATCTTGTCCGGTCCACATGCATAACTTCGATATTTAAAATACATTGTACACGTATGGATAGTTCCTCTTGATAGTGGCCTACGTGCTAGTTTCTCGTAAAATCACTATATCCATATTGTCATAGATCATGTTTCCTCTGATCTTATTCTAGATATATGTAGTCATTATACTATTTGTCATGACCCGCACCCAGTGTAGGGGGCACGAGAAGTGGGTAAGTCTAGCCTACGCCACAGTGTCAGCAGTAGAACGCTGTTCTAGGTCACTATCTAATCAACAACTCACGCAATTATATAATGTACTTGTCACAATCTCAACTCCGAATGGAGGACAAGTATAAGATATGATATAACCTGTCACGCCGTAGAACAAGAATATTGGAGAGCGGGGGAATGACTGTCACGCTCCAGAACCAGAACACTGGAGAGCGGGGGCAGACATAGCCAGCTACATATAACGGAATGGAATCCACGCCGCTATACGGTCACGGCTGTCTAGATATGTGAGGGTTTCACTACAATCCATCAGTCTCTTAGGGTCATAAAATAGCCTATTGTCTCAATCTTAACCAACTAATAATAGTTACAAGATGTCAGACCACCAAATACACAATAGTAAGACGTCCCATACATTACATATTCGGAATGATCATGAAGCTAGTCGTGACAAAATGTGAGGACTAGCAAGAGTTCAGCCATACATGATCAACCCCCGGGACTTGTCAATCATGTTACAGCCCGTAGGCAGACAATAATTAAAGCTGCAATCGAGCTAACACTTGCTCGTCGGCTAAACGCCTCAAAAGAATAATTTACAATATTACAGTGGGAGAACAAAAAGAATCCCACTCGATGCCCAGGTTACGCCTGGTGGTCACCATCGGGCTGGAAAGCAGGGAGATCCTTTGGTGCTGCTCCGGTATCTGGCCATACAAAACCAGCTGGGTCAGACCCCAGAAAGAGCAAGTGTCACAAAGGAGGCTTCACTTAAGGACTAAAACCAACAAATTATTAGCATTCAACATGTAAGAAAATAACAATAAGTAACACAGATTGAGGTTTGTGCAATACCAAAGCACTTGTCCCAATCAGAGAAAATAATTAAGTGAAGCATCATTGACATAAGAAAACTGGAGAATCATACTAAATTAAATATAGCTGGGCAATATATGAAGAGAAGAAGAAGGTACTATTCCGGAAGCCAGGTTACAATCCTTAAACCAAACAAGGACCGAGATTGTAACCCTTCGCCTGAACAGAACTTAGTCTCTGATCATTTATTGTAAAGGTGACAATCATTAAGGTGAAAATGAGAGAGTACAATGATAAAAGTGACAATGGAGTTCAATCATTAAAGTGACAATCTGGAGTGACAATCATTCAATTATTCTGGTACAATCTTATAATCAATCACTTCTAGACAATACTATACTGGACTAGACTCCACCCAATCAATCACGGCCAATCATTGCCTACGGCTTTCTACATTAACTAACTAGGGTTATCACAATCCTAGTTACTAGCAAGATGCAATGAGATGCTCCAAGTAGTCACAGGCCCTGCAGCTACCAAGGTTATCCAGGCGAACATTATAGTGACAATTTAGAGAGTTCAATCATTAATGCGACAATCAGAGAGAGTACAATACACTAGAGTGACAATAAAGTCCAATCATTAAAGTGACAATGGAGATAACAGTAGGCTGAAAATGTGCCCTACTCGTCGGCAGGCTACAAGTCCAAATATTTGCGGTCGGAATAACGGGGTCGCCTGTAACTGGGGAACATCTCTTCATGACTAGTGAATTATTCTAGTTATTAACCTTAGTCCATTTCAGTAGGTACTCCTGACCGTGGTACTCAGGAGTCCCCTCCTAGACATGATGCAAGACAGGACTGGATTATTTGTACAAGCACAATCGTCCACGGTGTCCAGGTTACTTATACAGGTCATGTCATGTCAGGTAGCCGCCGCAACAGCTTATCAGATATATCATGTCAGGTTATCATGTCAAGTTTACTGGTCAGGAGTGCACCACGACGGGCCACTATCAGGTCATGTCATGTCAGGTTCAATTATCACTTCCAAGTATATTAAATAAATTCGTGATTATCAAGTTCATGACAAAAGGCGTAAGGATATAAAATAGACATAAAATATCTAATAAAATATCAATATACAGGACTACAGAAGAGCCATGTAGCTAAGGCCTATGCGGCCAAGAAGTGATCTCATACGGCCGAGGAGGGAACAGCCCATGCGGCTGGGAGGGCTCGGGTCTAAGGGAATGCATGCGGCTTAGGGGAGTTCAGGGTCATGCAGCGAAGTATCATACGGCCAGAGGGAAGTAAGCTTCATGCGGCTGGCGGGATCAAATTCCATGCGGCCAGGGAAGGGTAGGGGCATGCGGTCATGAGTTTAAAAGTTCATGCGGCTAGAGAAAGAAATTCATGCGGCTGGCGGGGGATGGGTCCATGCGGCTGGGAGATTGCGGTCTATGCGGCTCGCGAGTGTTGAGTTCATGCGGCTCAGGGTGGGCAGAGTCCCATGCGGCTAAGGGAAAGGCTCAGTCATGCGGTTAAGTAAAAAGGGCTTCATGCTGCTAGAAGGAATACTTGTCGCATGAACTTGTCATGCGGTCAAGTCAAGGCAATAGTGCATGCGGTTGGAACTGACTTGCCGCATGAATGTTCATGCGGTCAAGTGCTACCATGCGGCTCGGGACTGTACTTCTTCTCCAAATTTCCGAAAAGAAGTACACCATAAGCCATGGCTTCCAAGCTGCATAACTCTATCATCCGGAGCCCAAATCCGAACTTTTATAGGTCAAAATAGGGTAGAACGAAATACTTTACAACATGGAACCATCAAAACATGGAAATAAAAAGGTTAAGTAGATCAAAACCCAAGAATTTTGAAAATAAAATAGACTTAGATCTACAAGAATTTAGCCATGGAAAGTAAAAATGCCAAGTACTAAAGTATAATAAAATGCTGTAAGGAAGAGAATGAAGCAATAAAATTGGAGTCCCTCCATGAAGCAAGTTACACTTGCCTAGACCTCTCTCTCTCTCCCTCTGGTAGGTGAAGAAGTAAATAAAATAAGAGTAATGAAGAGAGAGAAGGAAGAATGGTTAATAAATGGTAGTAGTGGTGGTAGGTAGGGGTTCACCCCTTGGTTCATGATGAACCAATAATAATCCCAACCCGAACCAAGCCAACCCGAACCAAGAATGAACCAAGCCAGGGAGGAAACTAAGCAAGAAAATTATGCAATACAAGAATAAATACGTACACGTATTCCAAAAATACGTAATATGAACCACATGCATTACAATGACTCAGCCAGCTACGTATTACGGGTAGATGAATACCGTATAATACGATCAATGCTGTCTAAAAGACAAGGCGATGCATACTACATGAAAGTCTCACTATGGTCACTTCACATCTATTATCTCAATCATTCAAACAAAAAACAGAAATAGAGAACATGTAAGATAAAGTAGTAAGGCGTCCCAAACGCTCAGTCAAAATGTTCTTGATGTCTGGCTTTACAAAACATAGCCAGATGATGTAGCAAAGTATACACAATTGTTTATCAGCTGCAGCCTGACTTTAGTTACAATTATGCAAAAGTAATTACAAGATAATCCGACTAACATGTCGGTGCCAACGACAAGTATAAAGTAAATAACAAAACGAACGGGAAAGTAAGGAACCCACTTGAGTCCTCATGCGATCATTTTTCTAGTATTGACCATCTTGGAGGTGGAAGTAAGCTGAGTCCTCGGGAACCGGCTCTAAATCTGGCCATGCAAAACCAGAGAGGTTAGACCTCTAATAGCAAGTACCGCAAGGAAGCACGATATGAGGAATAAAAACCAGTAGTAAGAGAATATGATAAATAGATCTCTGCTTGCTACTGGGATTCACATAACATCACGACACTTCGAACCAACTTCCCAACCAAATAAGGACAGAAGTTGACCCGCCATGTCCTGATACTCTGATCATCTCAGTAGTCAACATAGTAGGTACAGTACACAACCAAATCAATTTAAACGGCCATGCAACTACTACGGCTTGCTACATGTGAGTCCCAAGTTACCCTGGAATCATACAATAAGGATTCCTCAGTTCTTACTATGTGCAAACAAGGCTAATCTATCCAATCATCAATTGTGCCAATTATGAATTAGATGAGTCCTAACGGGACGCCCGTCATCAATATACAATACAATAATATAAGAAGATACCGCTCCCTGTCCGTGTGGCAGATTTGCAGCATCTGTGGGAACCAGCCGGTCTGTCGGGCACTAATAGTCCCAAAGAGGGCTTACCATGTAAGAACTCAGGAATCTATTCTCTTTATGCAATATTATTTTATTTAACTTAGTATCCTCTATGTTAAGTGAAATCCCATGCCGTGATCATGGTCATTCATAATAAGTACTTTTGTACGGGATACGGTATGCACAACTCTACAACGATACCCGTGCGGTTAGGTTGTACGTCTTACATAGTAATACAACAATCAAAATTAACCACAAAATAATCATGCCTTGACCATAAAGTATACATGCTGCTTTTGTAGAAAATAAATAAATTGAAGCCTGCACGTGCCTGTATGCCAATACTCAGGATTGGCCAGTCGATTGTAATAGTTCATAGTTCATATGAACGTATCTCATTCATTCAATTAAATAAGACGACTAGCCAGTCTCTTAGTTCCAACTAGGAACGCATGATCATTATTAGTCAAGGTCACAATCAATGTCAATCCGGGATAAGAAACAACAAAAAGGCAATATGGACAGCAATAGGTGGATGCTATCTATGCGGATGGGCAAGTCAGGCTCCATCTATACGGCCTGGAAAATGAGTCTCATGCGGCTCAGAAATCGGGTCTCATGCGGCCATGAAATCTAGTCTCATGCGGCTGAAAAAAAAGTCTCATGCGGCTGAAAATGGAAAGTCTCATGCGGCTGGAAATGGAAAGTCTCATGCGGCTGGAAATGTAAAGTCTCATGCGGCCAGGATTGCTCATGCGGCCAAGATTGCGCATGCGGCCAGGATTGCGCATGCGGCCAGGATTGCGCATGCGGCCAGGATTGCTCATGCGGCCAGGAGAGACTTGCCGCATGAAAACTCATGCGGTCAAGCACTGTTCTTCTTCTCCACTTTCTGAGAAGAAGAACCATGGAAAACCATTGCTTTCTAGCTCCTTAAATCCTTCATTCCAAGCCCAAATATGGACTTCCATAGGTCAAAAATGGGGTAGAACAAAATTGTCTACGACATGGAACCATCAAATGTTGAAAAATAACAAAGTTACTAGATCAAATCCCAAGAAATCCAAAATACATTAAACTTAGATCTACATGAAATGAACCATGAGATTATAAATACTAAAGTATCTAAGAATCTTGAGAGGAAGATAATGGAACAACAAAAAAAGAGATCCATCGAGAAGCAATTTGACACTTGCCTATGCGGCTGGGTAGGTGGGAAAGAGTTTATGAGGAAGAAGAAGAGTAATGGTGAAGTAATGAAGAGAGAGAAGGGAATAGGCTTTAAATGAAGGAGTGGTGGTAGGTGGGGAGTTGGGTTTATGTTGAACCATCCAAGGCCAGAAAATAAATCAACTCGGGCCGAACTTAAAAGCAAAAAAAAGTAAAATGCAGAAAGATAATTAGCGAGAAATTAAAGAAATTTAAATACAGAACAATACATGATAAATATCAAATAAATATATTCTAGCAGTACATGTATTTTAAAATACGTATTCTGGAAACGGGAAGTGACATAACTCAATCACAGTCTAAGCACGATAGGATAACACATAAGTCTATACTAAACTCAAAGCAATAACTTAAATAAACTTCTAAAATAATAATATCTCAAATAATCTCAAATACAACTCAAATCTCCACTTATTATAATACAAGTTCCAACAGAGAAAACTAAACCATAAACTAGCAATCTACTCCAAGCTTACTGGTCCTATAGATAAGCCGTGAATCTCTATGTTACCTGTAATATTTTTAACAGGTCCAGTCAGGACGAACGAACACAAAATCTCAACAATTCACATCAAGACAGGAATATAAAGCATACAATAGAGTAAAATACATAAAATGCTGAAAGAAAGTACATGTAGTAAAAGAGAGAGAACTGTAATGTAAATAGCTACTATAAGTAGAGAACTATCAGAGACTAGTAATGTAAAGTACAAGATAGACATGTGAACGGCTTAAATTTGTACGTGATTACACTAAAGAGTTTGTACAATGATTACACTACTTTAGAATTGTTCACATGACTGCTTCTACTCCCCCGTACCCCAATCAATACACAAGGATCCAGACAAGTTATGTTATTGTATAATTTCACATGGGAGTCCATAAATGGGTGCACATGAAGGTATACAAGAGGGTTCTGTGAACATGAGAGTACATGAATCACAAGAGTATACATGAATAGTAAAAGTATAGAAGTACATGATGAAAGTGAAATGCACATGACATGATGTACCGATGCTCCCGAGGGGGATAACATCTCAATATAAGGATCCATATAGTACCAATCCGTGTTAACAATGTGACACCATCAAGTAAAGTAATCTAGAGCAAGAATATAAATCCTAACAAGTATAAAATGATCATAAAATGTACTCGCCTGATATCCTGAGTATCTGGTAAGTGTAGATGTCCAGACAGAGTCCTATTTAGAGCAACACAGGTCACAACATGTCTAGAATGATAATATTAAACTTTACAATACATTCTATATGATTTCTAGGTCATTCTAGACTAAAGTCAACTCTAGTCAACTACACTAGTCAAACTAGGTCAACTAAGCCATTCTAGGCCTAAACCTAGTCTAACAAGTCATTCTAGGCCTAACCAAGCCTATACTAGCAATCAAACACATTACCAAGTCAAGATGAACCACACAAGTCTATATACTATACCTAAATACATGTATACATACATGTATACATATATACATTACATGTATTCTTATATTGCATCTATACCTTACATACATTACATTATTCATGCATTCAGGCATTACATTATATATATGTATTCATATCACATATGCATAATTTACATTATACCTTATATTACATTATATACATAGAAGAAAAGTGTGTGTGAGAGCATCGTAAATTGTGTGTCACATGGCAGTAGTGATAGGGGGTGTGTGTGTGTGGACAGTGAGGGGTTTATGTTTCTCAGGTTCATGGCGTGTATAGGGTTTAATTCAGATTCATGGCATCGGCTAGCAGTGAATACATACACGGTTTATACATGTACTATACATGTACATATTTATACCAATATAATTTCGGTTTTGTAATAAAAACTTAGTGTAAACATTTATACCTAGATTTCAGTTTAACATATCAGGAATAGGCTAGCAATGCATTTGAATTCTCAGTTTAGCATCTCATTCACATCAAAACCTGTTTTCGAATGTATAGTTAAGATACATGAATTATTACGTATATATATACAAATTTGAAACCAAATTCATTAGCAACTTAAAATCTAACTCAGTTAACATTGCATTCAACCTCATAACATCTAACTAAACCCAGGTTTCATAAACAAACATTCAATTTATTTTGAAAACCCAAATATATCAATTACAGTTTCAGACCAATCATGAACCCGAGATCAAAACATAGCAAAATACCCAAATTAATATAGGGAACACGTGTATAGGGTGTTAGTCATGAGTGTGCACATGTGTAAAGTGTCCACGTGTCCATACAGTGGACACAAGTGTCCAAACAGAGAAATTTATATTAAATCAGAAAACACAATATCAGATGGTCGAAACCCTATATTACATGTGAAGACATGATTTAACATCAAATTAATGTGCCAACAAGTGTCAGATATGTATTCGTGTCATAGGGTTTATCTTGAGTCCAACAACTGGACACGAGGTATCCAAACTATATTAAACACACACAGACACACACTGCACATAGCAGTATCGTACAGTGGGTACGAGAGCTCGTGGACATGATACGAGCCACGACATATCTCGTGCTCGTGTCCATACGTAGCCCACACATAGGGCTACACATTAGACACAACATGAGACGTCCATGTCACGTGTCCACGAGACACGAATTGTGTATCAGAGAGTGAAAACTCGTGCGTACGTGTCAGTATAAACCCTGTGCACGTGCGATTTCTCCCAAACCAGAGCACGAGACTTGATAAAACTTTGGGGGCATGCTCACAGACATTGCCCCTACGTGCTCACCAAGTTTCGTGTCAAACCGCACCGTGTCGTGTCCTACAAGACACTCGAGCAGCAGGACACTGAGACACTATCTCGTGCACGGGTTCGTATCCAATTTTAGACACAAAAACCGACACGATTCATGCTCAGTCCTCACGAAAATCAAAGTACACATGAACATCTATAAAATTGTTCAAATACAATTTGAAAATAACAAAATAAAATTCATTGTGGCATTCCATCGAACACCTATGCACTGATACGTGTCCGATACGGATACCAAATCAATACAAATTCTCACCAAACTCACTCTACAGCTAGGGGACACTAGATGGATGCATCTATGGAAAAAAAATTAGGATTTAGAGGCGATTTGAAGCGATTATCTATTGAGAGTCAATCTCAATAAAAAAGCCCCAAATTGTGAAGTTCCTTGCTCAAGCAATGTCCAAATGAGCTCCCCTCCTTGCAAGCTAGCCTCCTTCAACCTCTATTCCAGATTTAAACCAATTGTAAAAGATTGGGATCAAATTGGTGGAGGAATGGGGAGATTTGATGATTTGGAGAAGACTATTAGGGTTTCTAAAGGAGAATTTCTAAAAGAGGCAAGTGGTCATGAAGAGAGACTTTACAAAAAATTAGGTCATAAGTGGCTGTGGTAGCTGGCCAAATGAAAGCTAGGGTTAGGGTTTCTCATGGTGGGCTTTGAGCCAAGATTGTTAGCTAGCTAGCTCAACTCCTTAGTCATAAGTCTAAATGCAAAACTCTTCCAATCCTCTCATGAAACCTAGCCACACTCAAGTCAACTAAGACCAACTTAAGTTATATTAAGGTCCCACACCATTCTACCATGCTAACTAAGTCACCAAAGTCTAAGTCAAACTCTAGGGTAGTCTCTATAGTCTCAACTAGCAAAAGTCAAAAATCACAACACCAATGCAATAATAATAAAATAATTCACAAAAATCAAAATAACCAAAATACCTTAGCCTAAAAAGTTGTAAATAGTCATTCTATCACATGGTTAGGTCCCTATGGTCATGGTTAGTCTCTAGGCTCAACAGTTCTAGGGTTCACTAGCTAACACATAAAATTATAATTACGAATTTCAAATAGTATTAAATTAATTAAAAAATCTCATAAGTCATAAATCCTATTATTAAATAATAAACTTTTACAAAAGTTCAAAATTACCCTATTTTAGAAAAGTAGGTGATACAAGTCTGCCCTCCTTAGAAGAATTTCGTCCTCGAAATTAAGAGTGCCTACTCCTTCTAGGTCAAACCCCCAACAATCAAGGTCGAAGTTTCTACCTAGCAGCACACAAGGTCAACAAGTAAAATATGGGTAGTAGGCTTAAAATGGGTCATATCCCAAATTTGGGTCAGCAGGTTTGGGTCGAAAAGGTGTCCCCAATTGAGTTAGAAATAAAAACGACTCTGTGGAGTAAATCAAGATGAGGTCTTGTGTCAGGAAAGTCTGTGATAATAATGAAGCACAAGATGGCATGTCCGAGTAGGACACGAAAGTCATGGTTGTAGGTGTCATGTATAGGTCATGTATGTGAAGTTGGTTTTGAGAAAACACATAATCTTGTGCTCCTAAATTAAAAGTCATGGCAATGTGTATATGATAATCATAATTAAAGTGAGAATGATCAAATGGCCTAAATTGGACCAAAAGATGTGATGCAAAAGTAGCACAAGGGAACAAGTTTGAGTGGGACATAATATATCAAAGTAAGATATTGTCTACTACAAACTTATGAAAGAATTTTCCAAAGATTTACATATCTAACGTTCCATAAATCAAAGTCACAGAAAGAATATTCGTTTACCTAGAATACTCTCTCTAGGGTTCCCATCTAGCCATTCTAGTCATACTATAGCACAAAGTAATCACAAGGTATCAAAACATACAAATAATGTGGGGTGTATCAATTATCTCAAAAGACATACTAAGGTCTAGGCTGGAAATCTGGGTACTTCTGAGGCTCTAGGTGGAACTGGATACTGCTCCCTCAAGATCTCAGCCTGAAATCTCTGTGTCTCTAACACATCCCAGAGAAGTTGAATATCTGAGCTCCATCAAGAAACAACCCTTCCGAGAATATGGTATGGGGTACCACTATAGGAGGCAGAGGAAGACTCTCAGTCTCAGGCGAAGCTACAGCTACACTCAAGGACAGGCTCTGGTCATGGGTGCCCTACTGGAAAGGATAAGAAAATAATAAATCATCAAGGCTGTAAGGCAAACTAACATCCTATATGAAAACTGGTAGGTATTATAAATAACAGAGGAACCATCTGCAATGGGTTATTATTCTAATACCAATGCTAACTATCATATCTAAGGTACAGACACTCTACAAGTCATCATATCATTACAATATGAAAGAACTACATATGAATAAGCTCTACAAAAACTAAAATATCCCTACTCTTAAGTTATTTGATGATGGAATACAATTTTATAACAAAAGAAGGGTACAATAGAGATGATATGTTTAAAAACCTTCTCAAGATAAATTGATAATCATATGCGTCTGTCCAAAATTATGTTACTCAGAATCCTCGCCATGCCAGTAAGCAAGGCTGCGATAAATGATAGATTCCATAACTGGGTATGCACCTCTATAATCATGTCATCTAGTATTCTCGCTATACCGACTAGTATAGCTGCGAGAAATTTCAAATCTCATAACCAAGATATGTACATCCGAAGTCAGGTCTCTACGTTTCTGCCACGCCGACTAATATGGCTGTGATAAACTCCAGGTTCCACAATCAAGTAGATGTTTTACCATTATTATTTCCGTCAACATATGTTATCAAAAATATCGTAACTCAGGCCATAAAATTCATTTCGATAGGAAAATCAAAATCAACAACGATCCATCAAAATCAAATTCAATAATAAGGAGTAAGGGTGAACAAAACAAATGAAGGGATTTCAAAATAAAATTTAAATAAGATTCTCAAAGGTTGTCCCAGGAATCTCTCAAGGATTTCTAACTGTGATTGAGTAACTTCTATAATAATAACATAGCCTATATCCTAACTGTAGGCTAGTAGCAGCACTCTAAGTCGAGCACTACTATGAAATTGCATTAGTTGCGACCCTGACCTGCATGGGCCACCACAAAAACGTGTCATGATCCGCACCCAGTGTAGGGGCACAAAAAGTGGGTACATCCAGCCTACGCCACAATGTCGACGGTAGAACACTGTTCTAGGTCACTATCTAATCAACAATTCATGTAATAATATAATGTACTTGTCACAACACAGGAAGTGACATGTATTTTAAAATACGTATTCTGGGAACGAAAGTGATATAACTCAATCACAGTCTAAGCACGATAGGATAACACAAAAGTCTATACTAAACTCAAAGCAATAACTTAAATAAACTTCTAAAATAATAATATCTCAAATAATCTCAAATACAACTCAAATCTCCACTTATTACAATACAAGTTCCAACAGAGAAAACTAAACCATAAACTAGCAATCTACTCCAAGCTCTACTGGTCCTCTAGGATAGTAGTAAATCTCTATGTTACTTATAATATTTTCAACAGGTCCAGTCAGGACAGGAAAAGCACAAAATCTAACAGTTCATATCAAGACAGGAATATAAAGCATGCAATAGAGTAAAATACACAAAATACTGAAAGTATGTAGTAAAAGAGAGAGAACTGTAATATAAATAGCTACTATAAGTATAGAACTATCAGTGACTAGTGATGTAGAGTACAAGATAGACATGTGAACGGCTTGAATTTGCACATGATTACACTAAAGAGTTTGTACAATGATTATACTACTTTAGAATTGTTCACATGACTGCTTCTACTCTTTCGTACCCCAATCAATACACAAGGATCCAGACAAGTTATGTTATTGTATAATATTTCATATGGGGCCCATAAATGGGTGCACATGAAGGTATACATGAGGGCTCTGTGAACATGAGAGTACATGAATCACAAGAGTATACATGAATAGTGAAAGCACATGAGTAAATGATGAAAGTAAAATACACATGACATGATGTACCCGATGCTCTCGAGGGAGATAACATCTCAATGTAAGGATCCATTTAGTACCAATCCGTGTTAAATGTGACAGCATCAAGTAAAGTAATCTAGAGCAAGAATATAAATCCTAACAAGTATGAAATGATCAGAGAATGTACTCGTCTGATATCCTGAGTATCTGATAAGTGTAGATGTACAGACAGAGTAGATGAGTCCTATTTAGAGCAACACAGGTCACAACATATCAGAATGTAATATTAAACTTTATAATGCATTCTATATGATTTCTAGGTCATTCTAGACTAAAATCAACTCTTGGTCAACTTTAGTCAACTACACTAGTCAAACTAGGCCAACTAAGCCATTCTAGGTCTAAACTTAGTCTAACAAGTCATTCTAGGGCTAACCAAGCCTATACTAGCAATCAAACACATTACCAAGTCAAGATGAACCACACAAGTCTATATACTATACCTAAATACATGTATATACATACATACATATATTACATGTATTCTTACATTACATCTATACCTTACATACATTACATTATTCATACATTCATGCATTACATTATATACATGTATTCATATCGCATATGCATAATTTACATTATACCTTGCATTACATTATATACATAGAGAGAAAAGTGTGTGTGAGAGCATGGTAAATTGTGTGTCACATGGCAGTAGTGATAGGGTGTGTGTGTGTGGACAATGAGGGGTTTATGTTTCTCAGGTTCATGGCATGTATAGGGTTTAACTCTCAGATTCATGGCATAGGCTAGCAGTAAATACATACACAGGTATATGTACTATACATGTACATATTTATACCAATATCATTTCGGTTTTGCATTAAAAACTCAGTGTAGACATTTATACCTAGATTTCAGTTTAATATATCAGGGAATAGGCTAGCAATGCATTTGGATTCTCAGTTTAGCATCTCATTCACATCAAAACCTATTTTTGAATGTATAATTAAGATACATGAATTATTACGTATATATAAAATTTGAAACCAAATTCATTAGCAACTTGAAATCTAACTCAGTTAACATTGCATTCAACCTCATAACATCTAACTAAACCCAGCTTTCTTAAACAAACATTCAATTCATTTTGAAAACCCAAATATATCAATTACATTTCAAACCAATCATGAACCCGAGATCAAAACATAGCAAAATACCCAAATTAATATAGGGAAACATGTGTACAGGGTGTTAGACATGAGTGTGCACATGTGGAGAGTGTCCACGTGTCCATACAGTAGACACAAGTGTCCAAACAGAGAAATTTATATTAAATCAGAAAACACAGTATCAGTACATGTTCGAAACCCTAAATTACTTATGAAGACATGATTTAACATCAAAGTAATGTGTGCCAACAAGTGTGAGACAGGTATTTGTTATAGGGTTTATCACGAGTCCAACAACTGGTACGAGGTGTCCAAACTATATTAAACACACAGACACACACTGCACAAAGCAGTCTCATGCAGTGGTGCGGGAGCTCGTAGACACGACACGAGCCACGACACATCTCGTGCTCGTGTCCACACGTAGCCCACACATAGGGCTACATATTAGACACAACACGAGATGTCTACGTCACGTGTCCACGCGACACGAAGCGCGTATCATAGAGTGTAAACTCGTGCGTACGTGTCAGTGTAAACCCTGTGCACGTGCGATTTCTTCTAAACCAGAGCACGAGACTTGATAAATTTGAGGGCATGCTCGCAAACATTGCCCCCATGCTCACCAAGTTTCATGACAAATCGTACCGTATTGTGTCCTACAGGACACTCGAGCAGTAGGGCACTGAGATACTGTCTCGTGCACGGTTCGTGTCCGATTTTGGACACGAAAACCGACAAGATTCATGCCCAGTCCTGCCAAAAATTAAGGTACACATAAACATCTACAAAATTATTCAAATACAATTTGAAAATAACAAAATAGAATTCATTGTGGCATTCCATCGAACACCTATGCACACACACTGATACGTGTCCGATACGGACACCAAATCATTACTAATTCTACCAAACTCACTCTACAGTTAGGGGACACCTAGATGGATGCATCTTTGGAAAGAAATCAGAATTTAGAGGTGATTTGAAGGGATTACCTATTAAGAGTCAATCTCAATGAAAAAGCCCCAAATTGTGAAGTCCCTTCCTCAAGCAATATCTAAATGAGCTCCCTCCTTGCAAGCTAGCCTCCTTAAACCTCTATTCCAAATTTAGAACCAATTGCAAAAGATTGGGATCAATTTGGTGGAGGAATGGAGAGATTTGATGATTTGGGGAAGAACTATTAGGGTTTCCAAAGGGGATTTTTAAAAGAGGCAAGTGGTCATGAAGAGAGAGTTTATAGGGGAAAATTAGGTCATAAGTGGCTATGGTAGCTGGCCAAATGAAGAGCTAGGGCTAGGGTTTCTTATGGTGGGCTTTGGGCCAAGATTGTTAGCTAGCTAGCTCAACTCCTTAGCCATAAGTCCAAATGCAAAACTCTCCCAATCCTCTCATGAAACCTAGCCACACTCAAGTCAACTAAGACAACTTAAGTTAGATTAAGGTCCCACACCATTCTACCATGCTAACTAAGTCACCAAAGTCAAAGTCAAACTCTAGGCTAGTCTCTATAGTCTCAACTAGCAAAAGTCAAAAATTACAACACCAATGCAATAAATAATAAAATAATTCACAAAAATCAAAATGACCAAAATACCCTTAGCCTAAAAAGTTGTAAATAGTCGTTCTAATCACATGGTTAGGTCCCAATGGTCATGGTTAGTCTCTAGGCTCAACAGTTCTAGGGTTCACTAGCTAACACATCAAAATTTTAATTCACCAATTTTAAATAGTATTAAATTAATTAAAAATCCCCATAAATCATAAATAATTAATAATAAAAATTTTCAAAAGTTCAAAATACCCTCATTTAAAAAAGTGGGTGTTACACTATTTCATATCGTCTTTTCCTTTCTCTACCATTTTAGTGCTAGTAGATATATCATTGTCCGTAATTCTGTGGTTAGTATCATGCATTGCTCCTATCCTGACTCGATAAAGTAGCAATTTAGACGAGTAGGGACAACTGTCATGACCCATACCCGGTTTAGGGGCACGAGGACGTGGGTACGTTAGCCTACACCGCAATGTCGATGGTAGAACACTGTATAGGTTGTTTATAACATCTAACAGCTAGCAATATGAATATAAACCTATTATCTCTGCACGAAGGAAATATATGACATTTAAATATATAACTAATCACAATTCTAAGAAAGATAAGCACGATAGTTTGATAGATGATAAAAGATGATAAAGATATAGTCTGAAATAGTAGCAGAGTCATAACTAAATAAGTTAGAAGTCTAAGACATAGTACGATCCAAAATAATAATATAGACCCAACTGTATCAATCTAGAAACAAATCTAGCAAAACCTAGCTAAAACTAAGTAACTACTGGAGGCGTTCTCTATGAGCACCGGCTCCATAGGCAAGTCCTGATCAATATTTTCATCTACCCCAGACCCATAGTAGGTCGTATAACAAGCCTCTAAGTCCTTTGAAAAATAATATCCAGTCAGGATTGGAGCGAAGTACGGACACCAACAGCATTCCATTAAATTGACAAGTGCTATAATAAACAGTTATAATGAGTACACAAGATAAACTGGTAATCATGTTACGGTAAGTGAATTTATAGTAAAACTGGACTATGAAGTAATATAAGAAGTCTGAGTATAATATATGGTATAAACGGTGCCATGAGATGTTAGTATTATGTGATCGGCTTGGGTCCAGATCAAACTATTCCATTTGACCGGCTGTGCACAAGTACGAGTATAAAGGATCAGGCCGGCTACAATAGAAAGTTATGCACAAGTAGTATAAGGTCAGGCTACACCCTACGTGTGGCTATCCACAAGCGAGTAAACAAGTAGGGTTTTGATCACATAAACTCTAATAACTCCCCAATTCCCCGAGTAGTATATAGATCCAACCATGACACATTATGACACGGGATTCAAGAAGCAAGGGGCTAGCCCACTCCTAAATCGGTATCTATATAAGTACAAGAAATAATATTAAACAAGTACTAGCATACCAGGTTAACCGGGAATAACATCTTATGACGGGATCTAACATATACTAGTCCATGTATCCTCGTGTCGAAAATCAAGTACTACTACTGAATATGTATAGAAAGTATCAAAGTAATAAAAACTATCAGAGAATGTTCTCGCCTGCGGTCCTTAGCAGACAATATGAGTCGAGGCTCAAGATGGAGTCACAAGACCTAAAGATGAGATATACATGTTAATTGGTGTTTAATAGTGTTAAACATGGTTTTCTAGTTTGTGATATGCAATCTAGGTCAAATTGACTTAAAGTTGACTTTTGGCTCAACTGATCAACCTTGGTCAAACCCTAGTCAAATCAAGTCAATCTAGGTTAGGTTAACCCATTTCATGTTGTTACCTACCAAGATATATCTATATATATGTATCACTTATATTAGATACTTATCTACATATCTAGGTAACAACCCTACTCTAACTTAGATAGGTGATACCCTACTCTAACTTGTAGATAATCTACACTAGGTAGTTACCATTACCTATAGGCATTACCTACTCTAATAGGTAAGTGAATCCCTTACCTCAAAACCCATTTTATTACCCCTACATATGGATTATTACCTATTCAAGGTAATATCTCACTCTAATAGGAAGATAAATCATCATTTACCTATTGCCTACCATATCTACTGTCACACACTCTAACTACTCTTAGCCAATACCCATACTTGGTCGAATGTAGGTGTTACTTACATGGCCACACAACCCCCATTGCCTATGCTTCACTCACCCACTTAGCCCACTGTCACATTATGACACTCACTTGAGTTCTCTCTAGGATACACACTTAGCTAACACATTCTCTTCACTAACTGTCACATAGACACAGGACTTATGGCTTGTTGGCCAAGCACAGGCCACACATGGCTTGCTGCCATGTCTGGACTGTTTGCCATTAAAATTGTTTGATTAAAACTTTAACACAAACAGAACAGTGTTACAATATAGGACTTAGATGTAGTCCTAGGAGTACACTTTTTTTAATCTGGGTCCTTAGTGCCAATGGAGCGAGTGGTAATGCGTTGACTCCGTTGACGGGCTGACAACAGTTATCGGTTCTCTGAAGGTGTAGATTGCTCTGGGTGCTGGAGCTTGCCGACAGGAGGAAGACGTTGAGTGTCTGTCCCTGTCTCTCTGGTGATTCTCTGTATGTTGCTGTAGATTCTGTGTGTTGTCCCTTTGTAGGTGTAGAAGAAGGAAATGATCCCTCTATTTATAGCTGGGCAGGTTGGCTGCTCATGGCGCATATAGGATGCACCGGTGCGCGGGGACGCCACGTGGAGGCTGCTGATGGAGGCGCATGGATGATGTGCCCTACTCGAGGGGTTGAATTCTTATGCTGCTGTTGTGAGCCGGCACGTAGCAGAGGAGAAGATCTTTCTGTTGCTGAAATCTTGGATGAGTTGAGTCAAAGGACACGTGTCGTCGACTCATGGCTCGGAGATCTCGGATTGATGGGGGGATGATTTGGTGGGATGCACCTTGGGTTGGGCGCATGATGAGATTTTGGCTCATGACCTTTAGGAGTCACGAACCGTTCTGGGCGCATGGCTTTTGAGGCGCATGCGAGCGACTTTCCTTCTGTCTTTCGGGATCAGAGATCAGTCTGGGGCGCATGGCTTTTGAGGCGCATGCAAAGCTTCAACTGGAGACTCTTCTTCTGTCTTTAGGGATCAGTGAAGGGTCTGAGGCACATGACTTTTGAGGCGCATACGGATGGTTGGGTGGCCACGTGGCAGTAGCCGTCGGGGTAAAGTCATGATGATGCTGACGTTGTGGACGCTTCGTTTCCTGCAAAAGCTGTCAACCGTTCGGACTTGGAGAGGCATGCTGCCAACTCTGTCAGTTCAGCATTTAATGTTGGTGACATTCGATGGACAGCTGAGTGGGCGCGTTGGTCGACGTTCCACTAAGCGTATGGAGACGTATGGGGGCATCCTCTGTGATGCGCTCGGTACAGGGCGCATCTGTGGGAGGCGCTTGGTGTTTGAAGGGGTGATGCGCTGTCCAGCCGGCACATCCGACACGTCTTTAATGATGCGGCTGTTTCGCTTCTCGAGTGCCTTTAAATAGCCGTTTGGCTGAATTTGAGGCGTCGGTTCATCATTTAATGTGAGTTATTATACATGGAATTCGGAGAGCCATCCACTTGGCGCGTGGATTTGATCTGCCTGGCCTATAAATAGTGGCATAGAGAGAAGGTTTGCTCCTCGCTCTCTCACGTACTTCCGACATGAACTTGGGTATTCGGGTGCATCCTGTTGACGAAGTGCTTCCGAGGGTGAAGATGAGACGCCATGTCGTCGTTGATGCTCTTGAAGGTGACTGTTACATCCAAAAGACGGAGTCGAGGCTTCTGAGGCAGGCGGAAGGTGCTGTTGTATCCAAAGATAGGAATGCTCGGCCTCGTCTCCGTTATTCCGGAGGAGCCGCAGATCGGAATTGCGGTGCTAGGCTCTTTCTTCCTTCAAAGTGGGGTCTGCCTACTCTGGTTGTGTTGAAAGCTGCTCTTTTGCCGTGATTTCGATCACGGTCTTCCTTGGTCTTTGGAGGCTCTTTCGAAGCCTCCCCTGGCCACAGATTTGCGGTGCTCTTCTCTTCCTTGGTTCCAGCCAGAGGGTTAAATGCTTTGTTTAGTCGAAGCACTTATCAGGTGAACCTGGCTGGAAGAGCGGCACATAACTGGGCTGCTGAAGGGATACACATAACTGAGCTGGATGCACATAACTGAGCTGCTGAAGAGATGGTGGGATGCGCCTAGTTGGAGGCGCATGGTATCTGCTGCGCCTAACTGGCGGCGCATGGTGACTGCTGCGCCTATCTGGAGGCACATGGTGGCTGCTGCGCCTATCTGGAGGTGCATGGTGGCCGCTGGCTGTAGACTTAGGATCTTTCTTTTGTAGAAATTCTCCTTTGTACAACCTTTTCTAGACATGTAATAGACTTTTGTATATAAATAAAAAGTCCTTCTTCAAATGTCTATACTTATTGACTTTGCTGTAAAACATTCTGTCCGAGTTCTGGCGCATGTAGTGTCTGACGCATGGGCTTTCTGGTTGTGAAATTTATGCTTCTACAAGACCCCCTTCAAAGTTTTCTAAACTTTTGAATAAGTTTTGGAATACTTTGAATAAAAAGCATGGCGATCAGGGCGCATGACTGTTGGGGCGCATGCCTGTTCGGGCGCATGCTCTTCTCAGTTAATACATATGATAATGCCTTGGTAACCGAAAAGATTAATGATGATCTTTTGGTTTCATCTGCTGTTATCTTCACAGGACCCGAGGCGATGGCTGAGATCACCCGTCATCGATTCACGCGTGCGACCACGGCCTATAAATAGGTAAGAGATGGAGAGAGAGTTCTTCTGCTCTGTGCCTTTGCCTCCTTTAGAGTTCTTCTTCAAAACCTTAACTTCTTCCTCTCTGAGAGAATGGCTCCCAAGACTCCTCGTGGCGGTGCTGGCAAGGGGAAGGAGAAAGCAAAGGAGCCTGTCGACGAGGATGTACCTATCACCCTTGTGACTCCAGTCGACGTTCGTCCCGAGGTGTCGGGTGGGTATCGTCTCTTTACACAAGTTTTGGGCATACTGTGCCCTAACTCAAAGCTGCCAACGCGTATGGACTTCTGTCCTGATGATACGTCGATGTTTTGTCCCGCCGACGTGTATAGGTTTAGGCCTTTATTATGCACCGAGGTTTAATTGCTGACGCGCATGGGTTTTATACCCTGATGATGCGCCGAAGCCTTCGCTGACGCGCATGGGCTCACGCCTTGATGATGCGCCGAAGCTCCAATGCTGACGCGCATGGGTTTACGCCCTGATGATGCGCCGAAGCTTCAATGCTGACGCGCATGGGTGATGCACTGAAGCTGACGCGCATGGGTTTATACCCTGACGACGCGTCAATCTATTTG